>PVJX010000047.1:224597-483152 GCA_004027295.1 Dolichotis patagonum
ACTGTGTGACATACTGCACAGGACACTGTGTGACATACTGCACAGGACACTGTGTGACATACTGCACAGGATACCGTGTTGTTTATTTTGTCCCCATTAGTACAATTTTTTTTTTTTGGCACGGGGATCAAACTCACGCTTGTCAGGCAGGCGCTTACCCTGCTGAGCTAACCCTCTCGCCCGTCCCTTAGTATAATATTATAGGTTCAGAGAATTTAAATTTTAGCAGAAAAAGGTAGCAAATCCGGATCAGGAGGTCTGCTCTCAGGGCAGGTGTGTCCCCTCTGGAGGCCTGTGTCTGGGGGCAGCGTGAGCAAAGCTGGTGTGTGAGCAGGAGCTTTTACCAGGACCACCCAGCCGACACTGTGCTTAGCACCATCCCGAGTCCCAGGAGACCCCCCAGTCTGCAGCCTGGCTGATGTCCCCAGCAGTTCCCAAAACTGTCACCGCAGAACTTAGATCTCTCCCTGGGGGAGGATGCACAGACCAGTTTCCAGATATCTGCACCCCCCTTTGCCTAACTGGGAAGCTTTGAGGAATAACATCCCAACCAGGACTGAAGGTCGTGAGGACCACAGGCGGGAGACCCTGTAGGCACGGTTCTGGACAGTGGCACTGTAGGGAAGTCAGTGAGGAATAACTCACTTACAGTAAAACATAGAGGAGGCAGCAAGGATTGGCCTGCGAGGCTAAACCTCTGGCCTCCCTGGGGCACCAAGTGGGAACCAAGAAGATCTTCCTTGCGCGTCCCCTAATGAGTCTCGACCCTGTTTGTCTAGAGCTCTCCATGCTCCCTTGCAGGGCCGCCACAGCTGTGCTCCCCAGGTAACCTGCTGCTAAGCACACACTGGGCAGCAGGTCTACCGGAACAGTGCCCTTGGGCTGCTGAATCACTCCCTGCATCTATTGCCCTTATTCGCTAAGTGAAATCACTGTGCGAGGTGTTTCCTCGCATTTATATCCACCTTTGAGGAGAGCATCAGCACCAAGGCAGTCCTCCAGGCCCCAGTGCACATCACAGCCAGATGAAGGTTAGTCCAAGAACACAGGCAGGAAGCGAACACAGCAAAGCAGCCTGCCCTTCAGGTGGGAGGACCGTGTAGTGTGGCCAGTGTTGAATCTGCGTGGGCTGAGTGCTGCATGTAAAGGACACAGTTCCGTGCCGTGGAAGCACACGGGTGCACCTCAGGAGTGATTCCTGTACCTGCGGGTGCTGGACCCCTCCTAGAACAAGCACACCCGACGCTGCTTCTGCTGATCAAGTTTATGCTCATGGTGATTTAACATCATGCAGGTATAAAATCAGGAAGGCGAACAGCGTGTGTACTGTGATAAAATGCATAAACAGATGCACGCAAAACTGTGGTCAAGAAATTGTGCAGTTTCAAGCAAAAGCAAATGGTCGCGGCTCCAGCAGCTCCTCTATCGGAATCATGGGTAAAAAGCTTGTATTTTCCGTGTGCTTGGTCACGCTGGTCAGTCAGTGACGAGCGTCTGTCAAGCTTGCTGTGAGTGTCTCTTTCAGGGAACTGTCCACACTATCATTTCTCCGCTTGGGCCAGTTGTGTCTTTGCCGTTTCGTGACCTCCATCCTTTTTCTTCTTAGCCTGAGATGTGAAAGCAGTGCCGCGCTCAGCCCGTGAAATCTGAAGCCAACACGAAAAGTGGTCATGTGGATAACACAGTGTGTGGTTACTCGTGGCCACAGAATCACGAAGTTCGATCGTGAAATCGAAATCTCATCAGAGGACAGGAGACCCCCCAGTAGGATCCAAACTGCGGATCCCCAGTTTGGATGTCCTTGTCTCCGTATTAAAGCGACAGTGCCAGGAAGGACACACAGTACCACCACCCTGACATCACATTTCTTATTATGTCACAGTTTCTACCAGCTAAGGCACGTGCAAGTCATGAATCCCCCTGGTCCACTCAGCCCAAAATCTAGAAGGCGGGAAACTGCTCCCATTTCTGGATAAAAGGAAGGTGGCCAGATAACACTACTGGCATAATCATAAATAATAAGCCAACCTTTGAACAAGACAAGTGCAACAAATCTGATGTTATTTAACACTCATGGAGAAAATTATCTGCTGCATTCATAGTCTGTTATTTAAGAGAAAGAAATGTCACTAAACAAATATCAGCATGAAAAGTTCAGACACGTGAATGATTTTAAAGACGGCACCAGAGCTGTATCACACACAGTATCACACAAGGCCCTCTGGGGTATGAAACACCTGGGTCATCTCCGCACACTAACTATCGCGCACTGCCTTTGAACAGACCGGAATCGGTGCACGGCCAAGTGACCATCAGTTCAACGGCGCCCTCACAAACCGCAATCACTAAAAATCTGCACCACAGGCATCGCAGCTGCGTAACTGCCGGCTCGCCTCTCTTCCAGAGGTCACCGGACAGGAGCACGGCGCATGGGCAGAGGAACACCGGTGTTTGCTGCAGCCGAGCAATCACGTAAGCGCTCCTTCCGCTCTTGGCAAACTTGACGCCCTCCCTAGATTCAGTCAGCAAACCACCAAGTCTTATTGATGGCTCGGATAGAGCCGAGGGCCACGCGCTGCACTGGCCACCTCCTGGGAGGCCGGAAATGAGCCCAGGTCCTTATTCTGTTCAAGAGCTGCAGCTTTCACGACCTTCAGGGGAAAACCAAAGCCAACTGGGCCAAATAGTATTTATTTGAGTACTAAAAACATGCACTAGCATCTACCCAGACAGAGCTCCAGAGGCAAAGAAGTGGAGAGAAGTTAGTAAACCCTGGAAAACATAGAGGGCGCTTAATCTTTAGCTGGGGAAACAGATGTCCTGCCTGCTACACTGCTAGGTACTGCGGATACACGGCCTGCCAAACCTCCCCAGGTTTTTCCAGCCTAGGGATAAAGAGGACGCTGACGAATACCAAGCAGAGAGTATCAGCAAGCACAGAGTCTCTGGAAGTAAAAAAAGGGAAGCCAGATGCCACCAAGCGAAGGTGAACTCTACACAGCCCCCGAGAGGCAGCAGAGTGGGGAGCCGGCAGGGTTCACTGCAGGGAGACGTTGTCCCGGGACAGAGAGCCAGCAGGGTGGTGACCCGATTGCGGTGGGGACTTGGGGACTAGCTCGGCACAGCAGCTGCCCTGCTGCATGAGGGCGGTGGCGGGGTGCTGACCTGACCACACAGGCAGCAGGACCTGGACTTGGAGGACATAAGGATGGTCACTGCCAGAAGAGGAGGGGGAAATAAGCAAAGCTGTACTAGACAGAGGGGACAGAGCGGGGTTCCTGTTTCCCAGACTCAAGGGGCCCAAACATAAATATGCATTGAAAAGAAAAAGGTTTGAGGCCGCAGAAGGAACTTTTGTGACTCAGGATAAAGTTGTCAAGCGTCTGAGTGATCACGGAGCAATTGGGGGCTGGAGGCAGCACCTCAAGAGTCCAGTTCGTCGTGCCCCGCGTGGTGCGCCACCCGCTGCCGCTCTCGTGCAGTGGCGCTGCCGATGTGCTGAGCCAAGAGGTCACAGCTCCTCTCTGTCCCAGGACGAAGCCTTCGCCCGTGAGCCCACCTGCTCTGTGTGAACACACGTGAAGATGACACTGGAGACCGCTTTTCTGGAGGACCCTGCCACGTGCCCTCTCACGCCCATTCTTACTCCAGTGCCCTTATCCCAAAGGCTGTGCTTATGATTTTGCTCAAAATAGGGTTTTAAAGTACAAAATCTGTACGACGTGGCTCTCATAGGGGGGTAGCCGCTCCACTGACCCTGCTGGGTCCCCGTGTGGCAGGTCATGTGACCACTCTGCCCTCCTTCTCACTGCCGGGGGGCAGTGGGGCACCAGGCTCTGCTCAAGGGTCCACTGGCTCTCTTGAGGGTCTTCTTTTGGGTCCTCTCATGGGTACTGGAGGTAAATAGGACACTGTGCTCAGGACAGAGCAGGGCCGGGAGGCTGGCCAGTGCTCACCACGAGCGCTGTGTGGGTCCCTGTGGTACCTTTGGACAGTCAGGTTGCAGAAAGCAGGAAGAGGCAATTTCTCAGCTGGAGTCAAAGACCGGGCAGCAATCCTCTTGGAGGAAACTGCGGGTGTCCCCAGAGCAGTGTCCCCACCATGCACAGGCAGCAAGGTTCCCTGTCACTGCCAGCCGCAGTTTGATTTTTCAGACCTCAGTGACGTTCGCTTCCAGTCTTGGTCCAGTTTTCCTCACTTCCCAGCATGCCCTTCCCTCTTGCTCCACCTTTATGCCAGCTCCCCTCACCCTGCACCTTCCTGTTCCGGAAGGCCCCTGCTGAGAACTGGACACAGGCCTTCTCCAGCAGCCCCTCCACCTGTCCAGGACCTCTGACCCGCACCCCTTGTGGTCATCTGAAAACAGCAAAGCACTTTGCACAAGGCTCCTCCGCATGCGCCGTCAGTCCTGCTGCCCGATGTGACCCTGGACACACACCACGCTCTTCTCTGTTTCCCTCGTACAGTGGTGAGCCTCTCCCAGGAGCGCAGGGCCAAGGATCCCGGAGAGATTCACTGAAACCCCTGACGTAGGAGAGCATCTGGCTCCCCAAGTCCAGAAACGATATCATGGCGTCCAAACAGAATACCAGTTCTTAAATGACACAGATCCGAACAACTGTCCTTCTGGAGCTTAAAGTTGTCTTATGTGAACAGCAAGATGACGCCTGGCTCCGAGCTGCCGTCAGAGTCTGTAGGTGATCACAGACACTCAGGATCACAACCCTGGTACTGCCGTAGCTTACTTACACACAGGTGCTGGATGCCCGGTTGTGATTTGTTGCTATAAATAATAGCACAACACGCACGCAACCACGCATTGCTAATAATGGAGGCACATTCTGGTAAATGGACTTTTAGGTGACTTCATTGTGCAAACACCAAGCTGTGCATTTGTGCAAACTAATGCGTCTGTGATATCACAGGCTGACGTCATGGGTGCTGACTGAAACGATACGGCTGTTTAGTATGCCCGCTCATTTTGACTGTCAGCTTCACTAGATCAAGAAGAGGTGCCTGGATTGTAAGGGCACTAACTTCCTTTCCTGACTTGGGAACTCCATCTGGCTCTTGGCCACTTCCTCTCTGGCTCCTCCCCTGTGTGCTCTTCTCTGGATGCATCAGCTGAGCAGCTCCCCTGCACTGTACCCTTCTGCCGTGACGTTTCTGCTTTGACACCAGTGGGCCATGGACTGAGCCCTTTGAAACGGAGTGAAGATAGAACTTCCGCCTCTTAAGCTGCGTATGTCAGGGATTTGGTCACAGGCGATGGGATGCCGGAGAATATGCCTAGTGTGGGCTTTCAGGAGCTCTTTTCCTTCCCACCCTACTCCACGTAGTGGTCCTTCCTCTTTCCCAGTGATGTGTGCAGGAGTGTCCCGGGGTTCCCGTGTATGCCTACCCACTGTGCCAGGCCACCCCATGACAGGCTGAACAGCAACGGCAGTAACCCTGCTGCTGGGAGACGAGAACCCCACTTCTGGCACTGCTGCATTTCCTGTTCGTGAGGTCACGTGCAGCCTTTCCTGGGGTCCAGAGTGGCTCCCTCTGGGTGATGCTTGCTTAGGCCTCTGTGCCTCTCAACCTCAGCTACTTACACGCCTTCCCAGGAGGCAGTTCCTGGTCCCGAATCCTAACTTTTCCATTTGCAAAGTTGTGTGATCTCTCTAGGGCACAATGTTCCTATCAAACAAAGCTGAACTATCTGCTTCACAGGGCGTTTGACCATGCACTGCCGGGGCCAGTGTGAGAACCATGTCCAGCCTAGCTCCCAGCCTGTCACCCCTGATCATCCACGTCTCAGACCACCCATCTCCTTCCCAGCCCCACCCCCAAAACCTAGGGAACCCAGCAGCTCAAGACCCCGTCTGCATATCACTCTGCTCCCTCTGGCCCTGAGGGAGAGCCAGGCTCTCTGCTATCAGATGGCCCCTTCCTGGCTGTGGGGTTTGACACTTGCTATGTCAGATCTGCCACCCCAACCTGCCTAATCGGAGTGACACCTTGTCACTGGCATTTCAGGGCAGCTGCATGAGGTCTCCTTGCCTTTTGGGGACTGAATTGGGTCAGGTGCTCACCTTCAGTGTAACTGAAGGTGGCATATGTCCCCGTCACATCTGCTCTGTCCTGCCTTTTCCTGGCTGTTCTGCCCTATGTACCTTTAGCATATGCAAGTCACATGAGCCCGAGATGGGTACTCAGCCTGCAAGGCGTACGCTAGTGATCATGCTCCCTTGGTGTGTAAGTTTTTCTAGGCCAGAGTATTAATGCTAAGGAGATAATTCCATGTAAATTATATAAAATATTAGTCATAAAAAATCAGGATATGGTATTCCTGATTGCAAGAAAGGGTATTTTTCCCCCAGATGTAATGCTGCCTGGCATTTACTGCTGCTTCTGAATTTCGCCTTGCAGGTTATTAGTTTTCTCTGTTATGACGTCTTTTACTTCCATGCAGGCACCTACTTCCTTAATGGTTCGTATCTGCATTTGGCAAGTTTGGGCAATGTCTCAGTTAATAAAGTCCCCCTGCCTGCAATAGAATCCCAGCATGCAGGGAAGATTAGCAAATGCCTGAGTTACAAGGCCCTGAAGTAAAGGCAAGGGCTCCCCACAGCACTCAGGTTAGGGATGCCCCTCCCCCGGAAGTCAATGTTTGAGCCTCTATGTTTATCGCCCTTTTCGTTGCAATTTCTCAATGCTCTCAGAATCCCCGGTAATCTTGTTCATTATGCAGCCAGTGGGGTTCTGGAACTGCGCAGCACAGGTCGCATGCTGCCCTAGGCAGCCCCGCCCCCGCCCACTCCTCAGGTAGCTGAACCTGCCTCCAGGACACCAGCTCCTGTGCAGAGGACCAGCGCCCTCCGCACTGCTCCCAGGAGGACGACGCCTTATTCCACAGAGGCAGGGCGCCTCACTTAGGGCTAGCAAGCCAGTTCCACGTTGCATTTTGTGCAGATACACATTGTGCTTAAAAACATTTCCATCTCCACATCTCCTGTCCCATTTCCAGTGCTCACTATGTTTTAAGTTTGTGCTTATGACAACTGATGTTTACATTCATTGCAGTATTTGATATAAGTACCTCACACGTCTTTACTGTTTTGGGGAGGGGGTGATTGGGGAGGGAAGGAGGATGAAAGAGAACCAAGACGTGTTATGTACTTGCTCGTACTACTTCAGATGAATGCAATCATCATGATACAGCGAACGTGTACAAATAGAGAAAATAACATTTAAAAATTCCGAACGTTTCTGGAGACCCAGCAATACTGTATTCTGGAACAGCGGAACTTCACAACACATGCATCCTAGCAGCTAAATTCTGACAAAGATTAATGTCATCTTCCGTTTCCCATAGATTATAAATTCTACCTCAAATTAGACCTCTCTCTTCAAGGCAGTGCCACCAAGCCCAGTTCCAGGAACAAAGAAGCGTTCTGGAGTCACACTGGCCCTTCTGCAAGGGGACTGTGTCAGTACTTTACACCTGCACGCATCTCGAGACGGTGCTTTCACTAAAATGCAGACTTTAAGGTAATAGTTCTGAGGTGGACGCTGAGATTCTGCATTTCTCACAAGCTCACGGCTGATGCCACTGCTACACTTTCAAGAGCAACAGACAAAATCATTTCCAAATAGATGCTGTAACTTCTAACATTCCCCATCAACGAAGGAAGTACTGAGCTAAGCACACAGGATATCCTTAAACTGGAGTTAATTCTGATTTCCTCTGTGTCTACTTCTCACAGAGCCTACATCCAATCAAATTGCTGTGGGGAACTGAGGAAACTTTCTTCATACTTTGCAAGAGATTGAGAAAGACTCCTCCCATTTTAAAGAACAACTACTAATTATCAAACATATGCACAATATTTTTATATGAAAAACAATTCTTTCTTCTACAGTATATAAATATTTTTCTATCTCAACAAAGAGACTCTTAGATTATCTCATTCCTGTATAGGGGGATACGTCCTCTGAATAAACGAAGGGTTAATAACACTGAACGTGTCAAAAATCCTTCATAAGAAGCAGAACTGTTCATCTAAAAACATTTTTTTTTCCCAGAAACATTGGTAGGACATGCCACTACCAGCACAGCCAGAGGAAACCGGGCGGGCTGCACAAATTCTCTGCAGTGTTCCCTCAGTCGCCCTAATTTCACACCCATGTGTGAACCTGCTACCTTGGGCCCCAGCCTGGGGCTCTTAAGGTGTCTCCCCTGAAGCGTTTGCTGAAATGCAGACAGAGCTGGCCTTGTGGAGCAGCCCACAGCCCGGGGACAGGGCTGCGCCTCGGAGCCAGGCCCAGGGCCTTCACCCCGGTCCGCAGGCCGCAGGCTCCTCTCCGCCTGCCTCCTGGTGCTGCTTCCGCGGTGCTCAGCGCTCCACCAGGGCCCCTCCCCGCTCAGACAGGCCGGACTCCTTGGTTCAAACCTCTGTTCATTTTGTGTCCAATTGAAATGATCTAATCTCATAATTTATTATTCTGCAGTAAGTCGACTACAAAATTGTGTTTCCTAAACTCCCTTTCTGCTTTCGAAATCAGTTTCTCTCTAGACGCTTCAGGATCTGGAAAGACTTTGGTGATGCCTGCAGTGAGCAGGGGCCTGTCCCTCCCCTGAGGGAGCTGCAGGGCAGCTGCGGCTGCCTCCACCGCCCCGCGGGGGTCAGACCCCTCCCGCCGGCCCTGGGGGTGCCGGGTGCTGAGAGCGCCTTTGAAAATTTAAATTAGAGTTTTTTGATTTTGACAACAAAATGCCAAGGTATAACATTAAACTGCAACATATATCTGCTTCAAATAAAACCAGTTGTAAGGAAAAGAAAGTATGAAATGACACTTTAATTCAAAATCCCCCAAATTGCTTCGGTACCCTAGTGCTTATGGGTGTGGAAAGGTAATACCGTCTCACCTAGTGCGAAGTAGCACTGCTGACTGCTTCAGAAAGCGTGAACAAATCCGAAGCACAAGCAAGGAATAAACTGCATCCAATGTACAATAAAGAAATTAAGAAAAGATGTTGCATTCGGACTAACATGCTGAAAAACTAAATTTAGGAAGTAATATAACCTACATAATGATGTGTGAAAACATCTCTTTATAAAAAATTACACTCTGAGAGCTGGGCACGGGGCCACACATCTGTGATTCCAGCACTCGGCAGGCTGAAACAGGAGGATGGCACGAGATCAAGGCCAGCCTGGGCTTCATGGTGCAACCCTGTCTCAAATAATAGCAATAATAATAGTCTAGTGTCAAATCAATATATCTTGATATCAACTTTGAAAAGTGCAATTTCCATAATACATAAAAAATATTTATGTATCAAGTAAAAGTTTTAACACAGTGACTGGCAGATGTCTCTTACTCCAGCACTGTAAATACCTCCAGGAGGAAAACTGTATTTTGCACATACCATACATGTGCACGTATAATGGACGTAAGTGTATGTGTGTACAGAAAGCAGCATAGCTCTCATTCTGGGCATAAGGGCTAGGGTCAGGTGTTCTTTCACTGCCCACATGTACCCAAAACTCCCACAACCACACATCACTTGCCAGACTCCCACTGGGACCCGTGGTCCTTCTTTATTTCATGTCAAAGTACGGGGGTTTCCTACCATGCCTGCTAAACTGTTCTTATAGTACCACCTCAATGATAAGAAAATAACAGGCTAACATAAAAACCATTCTCAAATATCATCAGTTACCAAACAAAATATTAATCAGTCTATACCCCTGTCTTGGTTACTTTTCTCTCATTGCTGGGACAAAATACCCAACCCCAAAATGAAGGGAGGAAAGTTTTATTTAGCTCAATGTTTGTGGAGTTTCAGTCCATAATCAGCTGGCTCCAAGGCAGGGTGGCAGCACTTCAAGGCAGCAGCCAGAGCCAAAGGGGGAAAGAAGCCTCTTCTCCTCCCTTATATTGTACACAGGCCACCTCCCTCCAGGGTGAGTGTAGCACTCACACAATCTCCTTGCCCTCCTTTGCTCAGGATGAGGACGTTTACAAAGTAAGAACCCTGGCTCCCTGCCGAGTCTCTCAGTTAAACTTCTAAACTGCTCAAGTTGACACAATGTGCCAACCATAACAACTCCTTTGGGTCTACATTTTGGTTATGTGTCTGCCATGCACAAAAAGCAGTTAGCATATTGCTACTATTACTTTTAACAGAGACATATGCATGATGTGAACCTCAGCTCTGATCTCACACAGCAAGTACAAAGTTGACTACTTTTAGTGGAAAAGTGAAATAACACTATTAGATTCAACCATATGTGTTCCAACAAATGCTTCCATCAAAATATTTTATATGCATTTCTGACAGAACATTAAAGGTTGTCAAATATATATGCAGTGTTTAATAGGAATGCAAGTAGAAAGACGTCACAGTGGTTCAATCTTACCTGAGGTATCTGGGTGTGGTAACTTAGATCTTTATTTGCATGTTCCCTGTGGTGTCCTCTCCTGATGCACTGTCAGAGCACAGGAGAAGATCTTGCTCTAGTTCAGGGATGGCGAACCTTTTAGAGCTTCAGGGAAAACAAACAGCTGCTGTAGGCTGCATGTTGCAGGTTCAGCCCCGCGGCTTGAGGTGACAGGAAACAGAAGAGGCTGTGGAGGGAGGCAGCTGGTGCTGCTCTGTGGGGAATGCCTGGGCCCCGTGCCTGCTCCTGTGCCGGTGGGGCCGGGCCTGAGCCAGGTGGGGCGCACAGGGCCCTCACTCATTTAATCTGTGTGAACATGTGGGAAGAGCAAAGTCACTCCGGACCCGCTAAAGATTTTGTTCAACATTAAGTCATGAAAGGAAAATTTAAAGATGGGCAATAGGCCTCAGCTTCCCCGCCTGTGCTTCCCGCCGAGGCCTCAGAGCCCGTCCTTGTTTCTCCAGGGAGCACCAGACACTTTGCCTACAGTCTGAGGTGCACCCACATGAGCCAGGGCCTGTGAGCCCCAATGTCCTGGGTAAGAACCAACCTCGGAGAGCCACATTTATAACTAGAGAGCCCTCCTCTGCTTCGAGCCTGGAATATGCTCTTTTTAAATACAACTTTGCTTTAAAAACTCCACCTTTAATTGCCCAGCAGAGCTTACGCTAGCAACCTGAGTCAGTTCTGCCAAAGCGTTCATTTAATTTCCACCCACAAGTCCGGGAGATATAGTTTCGATGTCTTCCTAAGACCCACACTTGCTTATCGGCCTTAGGAGGGCTTCAGGTTTTCAGCTATGATTGAAAACTGGATTTCTGTGTGGTGCCAACAGCATTTACCCTCGCAGATAGCACACTTAGGTGCGATGCATTAACCGTCCCCCACAGAGAAGGGTCACTGGGGGCTCATAGGTCTCTGGGGGCCTGGCAGGAGTGCTACCCCTCACTAGCTACTCCAGCAGCATCGCCCGCCACCCTCACAGAGAGAGGACTAACTAAGGGTGCTTCTAGAAGAGCCACAAAGGGATGCAGCTGGAGTGCTGCGCGGGGCAGAACTGAAGGAAAGGACTCTGGGGAGGGGACAGGGGAAGGACAGTGTGCTCAGGCCCCTGGGGGCGGCTGGGTCGGACTGGGGTTAAAGGGTGTGGAGGCTAAGGCTCCCGCTCTCTGCCCGCCCTGGCTCAGGCATGGCAGGGATCTTCTGAGCACCACACATGCGGAGGCGCTTTCCTAAACCAGCTCTGTGACTTTTTACATCCCCTACGGTAATTCATTTGGCCGCCACACGGGCAGCAGTCTGTACTGCTTAGGTAGAAACCTGGATGGTTCCGTGAGGGCTGCCTGAGGCATCTCAGTTCTCCCTGTGGCCCTCAGCTCCCGTCAGATCCGGGATGCCTGCTAGTGTTAGCAGCCCGAGGCGGCTGGGCATAGGCCCCTGCCCCACAGCGCCTCGCTCCAGCGTGCGGCAATCCTCTCCTCCTCCTCGGCGTGCTGTGGGGGTTCTCATGAACGCAAGAACTGGTTCCCACCTGTGCAACCCAGGAAGGAGGGGCCAGGAGATGGCCAGAGCCAGAGTGGGCACCGCTCCTAGGCTGCTCCAGGTGGACTGCCCATCACCTGTGGGAGCGGGATGCTGCCCAGAGGCCTCCAGTTCCTGGACACATCAGCCCTGGTGCAGTTCGTCCTGCTGGGACGGCCCTGGTCCTGGACTCAGCCTTTCCTTTCCTACAAGGCCGCTGTGGTGTGAGTAGGTGATGGAGACAGGAGGGAAGGGGTGCCGGCCCAGGGCTCTGCGTTTGTAAAAAGCTTCTGTGTCTCACGGCATCCTGGGTCATGCTTGCAGCACAGCACCATGCACCTCCTGCCCGACGCAAGCTGGCAGGTTGGCTGCAAAGCCCTGGAGGACGTGTCCCTGCCCTCATGCTACATGGCTGTAGACACGAAGGCAAAGGGCTCCTGGCCCGGGGACCCGGCAAGCCGGGAATGCCAGGCTATTTTCCCATAAATCCCCGCACTGTACGCATGATACAGAGGGAGAGAACGAAACTCAACATGAAGTCAGTGGGGGCTGAATTTCAAACGCAGTTTTGGACACATTAGCTATACAGGAAGATGAGGGCTTTCACAATGCCTGTGAGAGTCCTGCACATGTCTGGGCCACGGCACAGCGATGGCGGCCCAGGCTGCGTCCCTCCTCAGGCTGAGCTCTCTGCAGGGTGAGAGGAGCTGCCCCGAGCGCAGAAGCCAGGGGCACTGAGGTCATGGGGCAAACAACAAACTGCTAACACCTCCTCGACCTTGACAGCTATGAGGGCCTGAGTCCCCTTACAGAGCCTGAAGTTTAAGTTCACTGATTGGTGGGCTTTAAAATGATATATTTTCAAAGGGAACAAAATAACATGCTACTAATTTGGCAAAAAGTAGCATAGGCTGAGGCATTCGGAACAATCCGAGCAGACATCATTATGGATGTTCTATTGTTGGGGTTCTAATACAGCGAAAGACCAATGACTTTAATATAAGGCTATTACGGTTAATAAGGAAACAGACCAATATTGCTAATTATATAATTTATTTCCTGCATGTTGTTGGGCTGTGCTTTTTCAGACCATTAGGGCTGTAAAAATGAGATGGCAATTCTGGGGTGCTGTGTGGAGTGCGGCGGCTGCTCCCCAGAGTGAGTCATCAGGACTTTACCTTGTTACTAGCGAGTGCATGTAATGAGCTGCATTTCTACCTAATTTCTACCTCTGCTCGGTGAAATGCATTTCAGCAGAGGAAGACCGGAGCCGCCTATGCAGGTCTGCAGACATGTTCCTTCCATCACGCTGAGCAGCGCTGACTGGGAGTCACTTCTGCTGCTATTTCCAGGTGACCACTGAGGCCTTCAAGCCTGCCCAGCCAGGTCTGGGGCGGTGGCGGGGGGATGGTCCTGCACTGTGGAGATCAGAGCGGATGGGCTGTCCGAGTGTTGCCAGACAGGATGCCAGTCACAGGTCCTGGAGGCTTCCCAAAGTGCCTGGCCATGAAGCTTCTGCTTCTGGGCCAGGCTGGGGGCTGAGGCGTCAGAGGCTGTCCTGAAAGCTTATTACACAATCAGATCGCATCTTTCCCTCAGCCCCGACTTGGGTTCCACAGGTTCTTCACCTCGCTGCCTTCCTGGCCTGTTCTCATTCATACTAAGGGCTGTGTGACTCCTGTTGGTCTCTCTGCTTCCGATTTGTCTCCTGTCCGATGTGATTAATCCACCAAGTTTCTCATCTGCTCCCCACTTTCAGGAGCCCCTGCTGGTCTCAATCGTACTACTATTAGTCCTCTGCTCCCACATTTTGGCCCAACACTTCACCCCAAGACTTCTGCCTCACAGCCCCTCATTTCTCAGCACACCCCACTTTTTACAGCCACATCTCCTCCGGCTACCCACCAAACTTGCCTTCCTTACCCTTGCCATCCCCATGACCTTCAGTAGAGAGCTGAGCCCACTGCTCAGCCTCCCCTGCCCTTCCGCAGTCACTGTTTTCAAAACCACCGGCCCGGGGGTCAATACCTGCACCCTTGCAGACTTCCCACAGCATCGCTGACGTGACCACAGTTGCTGAGAGGGCTGGGACCATGGGACCTGCCTCTGTGGACCTTCTTTCACTGCCTGTTACGCTGCTGCACTGAGACCTTCTGGACCCACCAGTGTGGTTGTCTCACTCTGAGAGAGACTGCGCTTTTACTGAATCACAGAAGTAACAGTCTTGACCTTTGGAATGAATGCATGGTGACTTCTGAGATGCTATATGGTAACTGATTTTACACATATTTAGGGACACAGACTTGGTGGAGAATGCCACTAAGCATGCAGAAAGCAATACACCAAGGTGAAGTTTCCTTAACCAATCCTCGTTCTCAAAACACAGGCAGGACACCATGAAGTGAGGAGCTGTGTTCCAGGCAGGGGGCTGGGATTGGGCTAGCAGGGAGGAGGACTTTAGGAGGATGAAAACCAGCGAGGTACTCATGGGGCTCGTACAGGGAAGAGGGTCTATGGATGTCAAGAAGGAGGGGGCAGCCACAGGTGGAGAGAAGTGGCCACATGTGAGGAGGACACAGCAAAATTTATTGATGGGAATGAAAAAGGAAGGAGAGAGAAGTCAGGCACTGAGCTGCTGAGTTAAGAGGCTGCGCTGGAAAAGGAACAGGGTGTGTGTGTGTGTGTGTGTGACAGAGACAGAAGGACAGAGGGCCAGAGAAAGAAAAAGACATAGACCAAGAGAGACAGAGAGAAGACAGAGAGAAAACACAGTGGTACTGTGATTTGGGGTTGGGACTGTTATGGGTTGCACTGAGATAACCCTCCAAGACTTTGAGGCCCATATAGATGGGGATTTTCAGAGCTGGTTGGATCTAGGGCAGGTCATGCTGGGACTAAGGGTGTGTGGCACTAGATTAGTCTACTAGGAATTAACATAGCTCATTGGGTAATGGAAGCCCCACCCTGGGTGTGAGTGGCACCAATCAATAGGCTTATAGCCTGGATGGATTGAAAGAGACAGAGGGAAGACAGGCTCGGTGCTGTTGCTCCTGCTGATGTGTCCTGTCTCCTGCAGCCCTGCCATGGATTGTTTCTCCTCTGCGACGCCCCTCTGCCACGCCACCCTGCATCATAACCAGCCAACCATGGCCTGAACCTCTGCAGAGTGGGAGCTGAAGCAAACCTTTCCTTCTTTAACTTTGGGTGTCAAATATGTTTCTCAGCAATGAGAAGAGTAACTACAACAGACACACTGAATGAAATGTCCAAGTCATTTCCATATTAAGATCCTGAGTTGAATGCTCTGGAGGCCAGAGCCAATTTTAGAGTTAGAACAATCATTTGGAAGCTTCAGGCCAATGGCAGAATGGAGCCCTAGGGCTGGATGTCTCAAGGGACAGCCTGGCAAACTGACCCACGGCCGACCAGGAAAACGGGTGCAACCGGCAGGAAGTCGTGGACCCCTCAGTCGTGGACCCCTCAGACTGGAGAGAACTGACGCATGTGACCACATCTCAGAAGACCGGGAAGAACGTTTTGCAGGAAAGATGGAGAGAGCCAGAGGCTGAAGAGATGTGAGGGAAGCACAAAGCCGAGGACTGCGGCCCCGAGCATCGGGCTGCCAAGACCTGGGCCGTGCGACAAAACCTGCACGGTGGGGTGACCCCTCAGCAAAATGTGAGTGATGGTGGCCACTGAGGCCCAGAGGACACGCGGGGTTCGGGAAGTGTGGTACAAGCTAAGGCCTCACAGCGTGCCAGGGTGCATGTGCGGGACAGAGTGCACTTTCAATCCCGTTGGCCACTGGGGCGCAGAGAGCAGAATGAGGTCGGGAGGAGTTTGTAGGTGAGGCACAGGCTTGGGGGTAAGAGGGAGCCCATGGCACGGTGCTCTCATGAAAGTGGCCAGCAGCTGGAGCCCGGCCACAGGGTAGCGAAGGACAGGGGCGCCCCCATGGACAGGCTGGGCAGCAAGATGGAGAGAGAGCTGCAGCCTGCACCTGTGCTATGAGGCAAGTCCGTTCATGTCTTGACCAAGAAGTGCGTGTGTGCAGCAGATGAAAAGTGTATCTTGTAGCTTGTACTTAGCTATTACTGTACTGTTTCATTGCCAGAAGAGACATTTCCTTTTTGAGTAAAGCAGTTTAAAGATGCAGTTCTCATGTGGAACTCTCCCTTTCTCCAAAAAGTCCAGCTGGAGCTACCAGCCCACACTGAACCGGGTGAGTTGTCAAGGAGATGGGTGCCTTCACCGTCCTGTGTCCCTTCTTGTTTTCAGTTCTGCTGATCCCTTTCCGTCCTTGTCCATTCTGCTTCTTTTGCAGTTAATTCCTTCAATTAGTATTTGTTGAGAGTCTATTCAAATGTGTGTCCTTCTGCTAGACCGTAAATACTTACAACACATAAGTCATACGGATCTGTAGAAAAGGCCTTCGCAACATAGGAGATGTAAAGAGCTTCACTGGGCTTGAAGGTGCAAGCCTTTAACCCCAGTGCTTTGGGAGGCTGAGGCAGGAGGATCATAAGGTTGAGCCCAGCCTGAGCAACTTAACGATTTAGTGAGACCCTACTTTCAAATCCAATCCAATCAAATCTTGAGATTTAACTCAGTGAGTAGGCCCTGTGTCCAATCCCCAGCATACACAAAACAATAGAAAAGAAAGAAGAAAGTCACATTCTGCATGGACATCCGAGGTGCAGGTAGAAAACACCCATTGCTTTAGCGATCTGAAAATCCCTGCTGTAGACAGGAGAAAGGGTGCAAGGTTTTCGGTAGCACAGTGATCAGAAGACCAAGTTCCAGGTCTCTCCAGAAGTGACAAGCACCAAGGAAGCAGAGTTACACTAGGCTTACCATTCAAAACCCAAAACAAGACACACACTGTGTCTATAAATGCTAATACTCAGAAGAGACAACAGAATTATTGTTGAAAAATGGCAAATCTTACTTGATCATATGCAATCTATGTGCTAATAACTCAGTAACATTGTTGAAGGAACTCTACCTCTCTTCTCATTTATTGGTTGAGCATTAATGTTCTTAGAAGGAATATCAAGAACTTTCTTAATTTCCTTTGAGCCTACACTTAAACATCTAACATCAGTTTTATTATCATCACCTACTGTACCTTTCAAGGGTTGATATTTAAATATCCCTCTCACCAGGTGTTTGTCTTAGAATTAAAGGGAAATTATAGGAGTCGTCTGAGTTGTTTGAGGCAGTTATGCTGCTCTGGACGTCAGGTAAGTGCGTTAGAAGCATCTCGAGGACGTTCATGAGACTGATAGCACTTGATGAGTGTGGAAACGTCAGACAGAAGGCGGATGAGCCTTGCTGCCCGTTGCTTTTCAGAGCGTCTGCTCGGGAGCTTCTCTGCCTCGGTGACTCTGCCACAAGACGTAACGTGCCAGTAAATTTCAGTGAAACGAATGCAAAGCCCTCCATGAGTTCAAAAAACTGAAGACAACTACAGCCATGACACAGCCATGGTTCCCTGACGCTGCCAAAAACACATGCATGTGCTCGGTAGACTTCCTGTGTAAAACACCAAGCAGAATTCCAGTCACAGGCAGGGCATGGTGGCACATGCCTGTAATCCCATCATGGGAGGCTGAGGCAGGAGGATCACCATGAGTTAGACACCAGTCTGGGCTACATAATGAGCTCATGGCCACCCTGAACTACCCAGCAAGATCTTGTCTCAAACAAACAAACAAAAACAAATTCCTGTCATAGAACACTCCTGAGTCTTTACATCATGAAAATCATTATTTCTGATTGTTCTGCTTACCCACACCAATTGACTCTGTAACACAGTAACCACAGTTTCTGAAACTATTATTTAAAGGACACTATGTACCTAACCATGACATTTCTACACAAAGACTAGCTTTCTGTGTGTCTGAAATACCAGCGTGGAGTTCCACATTGTTGGTAGCAGAAGTCAAAGCTGGCCAGCCCTTTGCCCCGTCCTGATGCTCCCTGTGCTAGCAAGGCTCCCACTGCAGTGCCACAGGGACAGGAGAAGGGGGACAGCCACTTCCGGGGCGTAAGCATGGCGAAGAGGGAGCAGGGGAGAGTTTCCAGCCACTCAGGAGTGGGCAGGAAGGGGGCGCATCAATTGCAAAGCGTGGCACAATGGAGAGGCATTGAGTGGGAGAGTAATCTGGGGAAGAGCTGTCCCTCCTCCTGCCAAGTTTCTGTTTTTGTGAGGTAGCATAGCAGTCAGTTTCTTGTCTCTGAGACACATACCTGATGCTCAGTCTGAAGGGAGACGGGTCTAACTTGGTTCACAGTTTAAGGCGCTTCCATCCACGGTCCGCTGGCTTCCAGAGGAAAGTCATGGCAAAGCTGCTTAGTTAGTGACAGCCAGGAATCAGGGCAGGGAGTAGAGACAGAGAGGAAGGGCACAGGGACCAGGCCTGGACCCCAAGACCAAGGCCACGCGTCCACAAACACCCAGACACACCCGGAAGTGTGCCCCAAAGCCGTCACAGGGACCCCAGCCTCACTGCACTGCAACGCGGAGCAGCTGCACTGTCTCATTGCTCTGGCCCCCTCTTTTCTAAACTATGGGGTCCTTTCCTGGGAAGCCAGGCTTGCTTTCAAATCCCAAAGGTCTCTGTAAATTACGTTCCAGGGTGTGTGCATTTCGATGACCACAAATGGTTACGATCACAAGCTCAGTCTCTGGGTCACTTCTCCCACACTGAGGTGAACTCCGCCAGCGGCACACGGTCCCCTCTGCCCACAGAGGGACAGCACCACTGTCCAGCGAGGAAGACTTCCGTCACACCAGCTCCGGGGACCCATCTTTCCTCTCAGCTACGTTCACTCCTAAGTAGGGTATGATTTCTAGTGTTACAGTACATGGGTCTTTTTCTGAGTTACTTTTGACTAATTCTTGATTAGCATATGGAAATGAGAATGATATTTGTGCTTGATGTTGTGTCTTGCAACTGTTTTGAATTTAATTCTTCTAAAATTTTAAAACTTCTTTGCCGATTGAGGGTTTTCTATGGGTGAGGTCACAGGAAGAATCTAACTTTTCGTGTGGCATGGCTCTCCTCTGGCGAGTCTGTGAGGGTAAGGGGAGCCTCACAGTGAGCTTGGAAGCATTCCCACTTCCGGTGTTCGGAAGAGTTTGAAAGGGTTGGTGCTGAATCTTCTTCAATGTTTTGTAGAAGTCACCATCAGACCTGCCTGCTTCTAGACGTTGTCTCTTTATTTGGAATGGGCTGCTGGGTCCTGGTAGATTGTGTGTTTTAGGAATGTATCTATTTCTTCTAGATCATCCAATTCCTCTTCCAGTCATAGTTTCACTTGATTCTTTCCTGTTTCCTCTTAATCTTTACAAAGCCAACTTTTAATATTGCTTATTTTTCTGTTGACAGAAGTCTGCATATCATTTATTTCTTCTGTAATCATTACTGTTCTCTTCACGTGTCTATTTTGCCTTATTCTTACTTTTCTAGTTTCTTACATGTAAATTTGGGTCTACGTTTGGTCTTTCTTATTTCTTCATGGGGCCTTCCCACCACTGCATAGATGCCCTAACGCAAGGCCTATGAGAGCTGGGAGGTGGACCCTGGGGAGGACTGCCACCTCCAGAGTGGAGATTCAAATAAGATCAGTCATAATAAGACAGTATAAGGCCCCTGGTGTTATAAAGGGTTATAAAGGGTTTCAGATTAAGTTGATAGGAAAATTAGGGATGATTACCATAATATGTCCTCTTATTTTTGGGATAGCTGACCATGTCCTCAAGTCTAGTGTAAGTAGACAAACTGGAACAGCACATAATCCATCCAAGCAGAGTGGTGAGAATAATGTAAATTTTAAATCTGGTTACTCAATTATCAATATCCTCTGCCTCCCCTTTTTAGACAATTCCTCCCCTTTCACTCCCATGGGGTGCACTGCTTGTTTTGGGTCCCACTGCCTCCCTATATAGAGCATCTCAATGGACACTATCTCCTGATCTACTCTGCCTGTGTTTCTCTCTGTTAGTATTTCAAGGCCCTCTATACTAGAGATTATAGCCAATCTTCTCTGCCTCATTTCTGCTATTCTATTTTTCTGCCATTGATAATCTATTTTTCTCTTCCACTCCACTGTCTGCCTCGTTCACTGAGGCCTCTCTGCCACTGTTCCTGAAATGCTCGTATTATTGTTCTCTCTCCCTAGAATGTCCTTCAGTATTTTTTGTAGGGTTGCATTGGTGGTCACAAATTCTCCTAGTTCTTCTTTGTCATGGAAGCATCTTATTTCTCCATTAATTTCTAGAGAGAGTTTTGCAGGATACATCAATCTGGGCTAGAGATTGTTCTCCTCTGGGCGAGCCGCATGCAGGGCTGTTCAGCTCTGTGCTCTGGCGTTTCAAGCCAGTTGCTTCAGTGCGGATCGCTTGTTCAGGTCGGGCAGGAATTCAGGCAGCTCAAGGAGGGCGCTGTGCTCGTTGATCTTGGCTTCATTAATAGTAGCCCCAGGACCTCATATTCGAGCGGTGTTTTGCACTTTAGTTTCTTCGTGGGTTGTGAGAGTCCATCTCTCTCTGTTTGGGTCTCTCCAGGGTGTTTTATTCTGGCATTTGAGCTGTCTCTCTCAGAGTGGGTCCCTCTCCTGCTACTTACCCATCCGCCATCTTTTTTTCCTCTCAGTTAAACTTCTTAACTGCTCAAGTTGACACAATGTATCAACTGTAATAGTGTCAAATGCATTTAATTCACACAGTCTCCAAAATTTAAGAGACACAGAGGATATAGAGGAAAAACCATCCCTATTACCTCCGACTCTAATCACCCCATTTCTGGTCCATCCAAATTAAGCTGATCATACGTGTTGTATGCTTGTACGTGTGAGGATTATGTCCTCAGTGTATTCTACCCTTACTGCATTAAATGCTAATTTTGTGCCCTGATTAATTTCCCTTTTAATGTTGTAACATGGAAACAGCACCCCATCCCCTCTGCCTCAGGGTCCCCTCCAGCTTCCCACCATTTTCTCCCTGACCACCCCACTCTGCTCATCTCACACCTCCTCCCCCAGTCCTGAGGGGTGAGCAGCCCCACGAGAGTGCAAAGTGCTCTCTAATTTCTGCTTTTGCCATTTCCCAAGGGGCTATGATGATATAAATATTTGTTGAGTAAAGGAACACAAATTAGCTTGCATTATATTGATTGTAACTTGTTCAATTTTCTGGTTTTTTATTTATTAAAAGCAAGTGAAGTTTTCTTCTAATTTAATATTTGACATTTGCTCTACATTGATTTCTAATTTAATCACATATTTAAGTCATGCAATTATATATAAAATGAAAACTTAGAAAGAATTAATGAACCTATAATTTTATGTGCAACACATATAAAATGCAATTAAAATCAAATCTAATCAATATCTGTTAAAGCACTTTCTGCTTTGTTTTACTTGTTTTATTATCAAAAGGCATTTAGCATTTGCTTTCATTATCTTTCAGGTTTTATTTTTCATAGTCATTTGAGGGTAATGGAAATCATTGTCAATAAAGTAAGAGTTATTAAAAAGTTGGGAAGCAATATATTATTAGGGCCTTTATTTCTATCACTTCCTGATATATAAATGTTAAAATGTTTGTGCCAGTTTAACACATGGAACTAACAAGGAGCCCAGAGTAAGAACCTCAGTAGGTCAGATTTACACTACGTGTGCATGTTGCCTGTGTCTGATTCAAGTACGCACATGTGTGTATGAAATGTACATCAATCAGGGTGTGTTATGGACTAAAAACTGGTGGTCAACTTAATGCTGGCTGAATTAAATCAGCATGGTGCTGAGTGCAGATGTTCGACCTGAGGAAGGTTGCCAGCATAATACGTGGAGAAGAAGAGCGAGGTGTTGTGCGTTTCTCCATGTGTTGCTGTTTGAGCCGTTGGTTCTCCTGGAGGAGCTCGTCATGACCAGCTTCCCCAGTGTGACTTTGACCATTGTCATCAGAGGAGCTCGGGACCTTGTTGGTGAGAGTGCCTGTGGTTCACCTCGGGGAGCTCTGGTCCTTACATCAAGCATCGCTTCCTGGCTCCGGATGGGAAGATGTGTGCTGCTTAATCTTCAGGACAAACTCGTCACGCTGGCTTTCTGGCATGTACTTGTCTGTTCTTATCATCAGAGGAGCTCAGGACTTCTTTTGCTGAGGATGGCTGTGGTGCTTTTCAGGGCAGTCCTGGTCCTTATTTTGAGCGTGACTTCTCGACTCCAGCGTAGAACCCTCAACCTACCAGCACAGATCCTTCACCCCACTAAGATAGACTTTCTAGCTTCTAAGGCTGACCTTCGGGCCTTCCCAGCATGAATCCATACAACAGACTGGTGTGAGTCCTTCTCATGGGCTCTAGACCTCCAGCTGGACTTGTAGGAGGCATTGTCATGGGCTCTAGGTTTTCATCTGGGCTCATGTAGGACATTGCTGTGGGATCCAGGCCCTTGGCTGAATATTCTGGGTCTTTGGTGTTGTGCACAGATTTCCTGCATTTTCTTGTGTTAAACTCTGGGTGACCATCTTAAAATGATATTATGAATTCAGTGTCCTGATTCTAATTCTAATCTCCTCACAACCCCTGACTACAACAGCGTGATTCTAAATGATGAGTAGCAACAAGCTTTCAAAAACAAAAGAAAGTTTAAAATAATTATGCAGGTAGAAGCACTTCTATAATATGATATGTAAATTATAATTCTAAAATTTATATCACACGGTCACCTTTTTGCCTCCTTTTTAATTTCTGTTTGCAAGAGTCCATGTCTGCAGGACATGGTGCCCACGTTGCCCCTGGGGAGCAGGGCAGGGACGTAACTCATCTTACTTCTTTTTTCATGCTCTTCCCCTCTGTATCTGCTAATTTATTTTTAATTTATTCAACATGATTTTAGTGTGGAAAATTGGACTTAAATATTACCTTTTATGATTGCTGAACAATTACAGCATTCACTTTTTGTAAAAGCATCCCAGTGTGTTGAGGGAGGCGTTTTATTTAGAAAATTGTAATAGAAATGCAGAGGAAGGTAAGTGAACCGTCTGGAGATTTCACTGCCCACGGGAAATTTATAACTCAACTAGGACCTGTGCGAAGAACACGAGAACAGTAAGACTGAAAAGATGACCTCATGGCCCACACAGGAGTGACCTGATGGTGACCTAGATGTGAAGAGGACAATGCCTCACGACCCCAGACCTGTTCCATGCTGCTCTTGCCACCGGAGGCCCTGTGCTGACTTGGAAACAAAGATTCCTTCCCTTCCAAAGGTTTGGAGAAAATCATAGGTGGCTTTGGCCTTAGCATACACAGTTCTGATTTCCTAGGAACCAAAGCTTGTGAGTACACTAAGTCCCTGGGAAAATGAAAGTGCAGTTAGAGGAGCTGGGCCTGGGCCACCTGGCGTAGGCTGCACGGACTCTGCACCGCTCAGCTCCAAGAGAAACGCCCTGGCCCGCACTGGGGCTGGTGGGCAAAGGGTGGAACAGGAACGATAGGAATATCAGGCAATCAAAATGGGCTGAAGGGTGCTATCCATGAATGTTATCAAATGCCTTCAAGTATCATTTGTCTTTTAATATCAGCAAATTAAATTTTTATCTGGTATGTACAATGTACACAGTCGTGGGTTATTTGTGGCATTTCAAGACATACGTGTGTGACATTTAAGTCAGATCGGGCTTATCTGTACTCCCAAGCATTTACTTTTATGGTAAAATATCCAAACTCCTGTTCACCAGCTTTCTGAAAGGCACAGTATGTTACTGTTGTCTTAAGATTCCCCCGTGTACAATAGGATGGCAAACACTGTTTCTCCTGTCTAACTGTTACTCAGTACCACTGGAAAACCTGCTCTTCTTCGTTGTGGTTTTGGTTTTGTATGTGATATTTTTAAAATTAATTTCACTGGTACATTTTAGAAGTGCATAGTGACTGCATCCCTCACGGGAACTCGTACCTGTGAGCCATGTCTTTCTCCTTTTTTCCGTTCCTCTCCTCTCCCTCGGCCCCTCCTTCGGCCCCTCTTCCTCTCCTTATTTGCAAAAGCTTTCTTCCCTGTTTTTCCTTCTATTTTTTCCCTTTTCCCTTTCTTCTCCCTCCTCTCCCCTCCCCAGTTCCCTTCCCACTTGGACATCTTCCCGTTTCACAGTATCTATTTTACATCTTGCTGGATTTTTCTTCATTTTGCCAAAATCGAACCCGTTTTGGACTGACAGAGTCACGAGCTCTCGTCTGTCTCCCCTCCTGCAGTCTCCCGCTGACCGGCCTCTCTGGTGCCTGCCCCTGATAATGCTAAGCCTATTGGACACCTCTTCCCCGCTTGTAGGAAGGCTGAACGGAAATGTCACAGAGCTGTCTGTCATACTTCAAAGCAATCTCCCTTTCCATGAACCCTGAATTTTCATCGTCCTTCAGTAAAATGCACACGGTGATTATGTATGCTAGCACAATCCATTGCATGCTTTGGCAACTTGTATAGATTTTCCGTTTCCCTGTGAATCTTGAAGCCAGCCACATTCACACCTATTAAATGCAGGTTTGAGAAGCTACAAAGGAGGACAATGACACAGGCAGGAAAGATTCGAAGCGGGGCTGAGCCCCAGCCAGGCACCTACCCTAATGGGTTTCCGCCTCATGGACTCACTCAGCAGGCCAAGTGAGTGCAGCCCGGGTAGCGAGGATTGAGCCAGGTTTTACATCCATCCATCCATCTGTCCATGCACGAGAAGGGAGAGGGTGATTTCTACACCTGAAATTCTCCTGATGGAAACAAATAGTATAACGGACGTCTTCTTCTGGGTAAAAAGTGTGTGTATCCTTTTTAAGAGTGGATGCAGTTTGGAATTCAAATCTCCAACCACAGGGCTGCCACACAATTTCCACTTCCCTGCTGGGATGTGGGCCAGAAGGCCTGGGTGACGGGGTAACCTCCTGCTCGGGTGGCAGCCTGCACTGGACCTGTCACCCAAGGGTCCAAAGCCAGAGTCAACACACATCGGAGGGCAACAGTTACCTGCCTGCTCCTCTTCGGGGCTCGTACATTACAAGATGGAAGAGGACCAAGGAGCACTGTGTTTTCCTTCAAAGGAAAACGTCTGAGTGGACAGCACAGTGCCCCTGCATCCTGGGGACCGTCCCAGGATCCCTGCAGATACGGAAATCCAGGAGTGCCCGAGTCACAGCGTCAGGTGAGCACACCTGAGCCTCGCACATCCTGCCTGGGCAGGTCACTGTGACGGGCAAGCGACGGGCAAGCGACGTGCGAGCACTGCACTCGCCTGCTGTGCTGAACACACACGGAGCAACAGCAATAAAAATAACTGCGCGTGTTCAGAACAGATGTGTATTCGCTTACCAGTTTCTATCTCTAGGTGACTGATTCCATAGATGGGGGACCCCAGGATACAGGAGGCTGGCAATATTCATATGAGCAATCTGTAATTCCCAGGCATGTTAAGTGTTTTCGTATATTTACATGTTTAAATGTTTAAATACTTCAATATTTTACATTTGTAAACTTTAAAAAATGGTGTTTGAAATTTTTAAAAATTATTTTAGCGTGCGTGCAAGGTTTCTTTTTACACTGGCTTACGGAGAATTTGTCACTGAGAGGAACTTCTACTCGGGGTGCTTCTGTCCTGGAGGGTCCACAGGTCCTCATGGAGTCTGCAGAGCCCTGAACTCATGGGGACGGGACTCTGCTTCACAGGTGACCAGTCCAACCAGGGGTTACATGCTCACGGATTTGCAACAAGAAAACCAAGCAATAAATATTTTAAGAGTTAAGCTAGGTTTTACTCTATTTGTGAACCCTAATACATTTTGCAGAAAACTAAGTTGTGGTGATTATAATTGTTTTAGGTCTCGTTAGCATTCTTAAAATCCTAAAATACATCTGAAGAGTTGTCTTCTACAACATTTTATTATTTAAAGGTATTAACCTGTCATCAGGCTGTTTATCATAGGGAAAACTAACGGCACCGTGATTGCTGAAATTCCTGGTATTTGTCATCTTCCCTTAGATATAACCGAGGCCTGGGTGTATGTGAAGGTTCACCACAGGCGATTTTAGCTAAACAACTTCTATAATTTTCAAAGCATTGGCCACTTGCATTTAGTTAAAAGGACACTAACAATGTTGAGAGATTAAAAAGAAATTTTGTAAGGCCCTGGTAATATTCTGTATTTTGAGTTCTAAGTAAATGACATATGAAGTAAGAATAACTTAGGAAAGAAGCCTACCTGTCTCTCTTTCTCTCTTTTTTATTTTAATTTTTTGGCTCCTATTTGAATGTTAGCCTTATTTTATGCATTCTAGAATTTCTGCAACGTATAAGCTTAAAAAAATCCATTGTTTCCAATGTAGAAATTCATTAAACTGCGAATCTTTTAAAATTTTTCAATACCTGTGTTCATTTCTATTGAGTTAGAATCAACTTGTTGAAGTAAGTTCTTCTGCAGGAAGATGGAGGCGTCCTCAGCACCACTGTTTGCCCTCACTGCGTGCCGTAAAAATCAGCAAACAAGGGGAAGTGGTGATTCGGGACCACTTCCCACTTCGTGAGTCGACTGCAGCGTTGTAACGAGGGCATGAGAAGTCTTTCCTCAGGACCTCCTGGGCTGCAGAACAGCCAGCAAACAGGCTCAGTTCTCGTGGGTGCCACCAGAGCACGGAATGTTCGATCCAGGCGGGAGATGCCTGGGTCCTTTACACAGACGCGCACAGGAAGTGGTGTCGGGTCTGCATGGATCATAGCAAAAGAAGGGAAAGAAAAAACGGGGATCGAAGAATCCAACTGGAGCTATGGAATCTGAAAAGAGCTTTGAAATTACGAAAATGGGAATTGGATGTGGAAATGAGGGCCGTGAGGACATGGTCATTTCATTACTTCAGCCCAAATTTCATTGGTGTGATGATCAAAATAATCAGGTCCGTCCTACCTATTACAATCTGGAATATCATTTTTGAAATAAAGGACGGTTGTTAAGGAGTTCACACTGCGGACGGCACAGGTTGAAGGCAGCCTTTTAGCTGCAGCTTGATCTCCTATGATCCTACAGGGGGCGCTACGAGCTCACGGAAGCCCCGAAGCCGCTGGGCTTGCCGCTCTGGGAACGCCCCGGAAGCTCTACTGCTCTGTGGAGCAGGCGCTGGAAGTCTCTGCTGACGCCTCTTTCCACGCGCACTTTATGATGAGAGGGCTGGAGGCGGACGCTTGGGGGTTCTGCTAGGACTCAGCATATGCTTCCCTCACTGACATTTCTAGTGGTATTTGGTTCTCACAACCCGCCATAAGCTGTAATAAGACCTCGATACGTAGGGTCTTAACGCTAATCTGGGGAAAGCAACAGATGCTCACCTTATTACAGCAATGAAGCCACACAATTAAAGTTCAGCACAGCGCGGCTTAATTAGCACTGTGGCTAGTTAAACATCGACACTGTCATAACATCTCACCAAGCATTGCTGACATTTGCATATTGCCTAGAAATCTTCGAAAGGCTGTCCACTGGCCTCCAAACTCACCACGGTTCATCGCTTAACAAAACCTTGGGACATAATAAACCACTGATAGCAAAGATAAAAGTTAAAAGTGCTGTATTTTCATTCCAAGGGTGGCCCTAAGTTGATTCCTAGTTTTATGTTTTGCGATGCTATTATTTAAGGTCATTGTTCTGTTGAGGTTGAATTTTTAGCTTCTTATTCCAATGAGAACATATCTCTTTTTGGTAAAGAAACTAAATCTTAAGGAGGTGATTGCTGCCTGGAAACCAGAGTGGGCCATTGCCCAAGTGGCCCACCCACACCCAACCCTCTCTCTGTGAGTCAGCGCCATTTGCGAGCTGCAGAGGGAGAGAACCAGGCCTCACCAGGAGGGGGCCACCGCCTGGAAACCATATCATTTTCACTGTTTTCTTGGCTTGGGTTTTATTCTCTTTTGTTTTGTTTAATTATGTCAAATCTGATGGCATGAGCAACTATTCAAAAGACAGCAACATATTATGGTAGCCATTAAAAAAAGAAAGGAAACTAAATCTTAAAAAAGTTTATGCATTTTTCACTTTATGATTACTAATACATTTTAAAAATATTTAGTATTTAGTATAGAGCAGGAAAAATATTATCAAACCTTGAGCCAAATGTCAAATAAAAAAGAAAAATACAGACACCATTAGTTCTATCCTGATAATTATGGTTTACATATTTACATTATTACATAGGCTAGTAATACATTTGCCTAAAACACACCTCCATGGTAAAAATGCCCTTAATCTCCCCTTTCTCCAAAAAGCTTGTTAAGCAGAAAATGAGATAAAATAAGATTTAGAGTGCATGTTAAATTGATTAATCTAAATAACTTTGCTTTATTCACTTTTAAAATATACTTATCTGAAAACTGAAGCTATTATTAAATCTCTTGAACCATGCAAAGCATTTTAGGAGGCATTTCAATTTTGCTCTAAAATAAATACATAAAAATAATACATGAGGATGTGTGTGTGTGAGAGAGAAAAGATGAAACATTTCCACTCCTACCTGCTCCATCCTCTACTTGCTTCGAAAGAGAAAGGATTGATAGGCCTTGAAGAAGAGGAAAGAGGAGAGGAGGACAGGGCGGGGGAGGGCAGGACCCCAGTCACAGCTTGAGGACCCTGGGAAGTCCGTACACAGGCAGGATTTTTAGGGAGAAGTTGCTGTTCTACAACACTGCTGCTTCCTGTAGTTCAGTGATTTCCACAGAACAGTTAATTATTTTTCCAACTGTTTGACAACTAGTACGTGTTTCCTTTATATGTAATATTATGTAAGTCCTAACGCGGGGGAAATAAGACGAGAGACGTTCAGCTTTCACACTTTTTCTTGATAAACTGGTACAGATCGCACATGCAGGTCCTGGGCTCGCAGTCAGTGGGTGCCAAGGAGATCTGCACGGAGCTGCACTGGCCGCCACCGCGAAGGCTGCTGAAGGGGAGACCCCGGAGTGGCCCCGTGCGCCCCACCCCAGCTCGGTCCACGGATTCCACCATGCGTGATGAAATACACTCAGAAAACCTAGGTCTCGGCTAGCTACGCATACAATGCTTTCTTGGCATTATTCCCTAAACAGTGTAAAATGGCAAATATTTCCATAGCACAACATTGCACTAGGTGTCACATGTGATTCGAGACGTTTATATTATTCAAGGGACTGAAGTTACAGGCAAAGCCTGAGCCTCGCTGCACCACGGCAACGTCCTCCAGCTCCTGCCGCACATCCCAGGGACACCAGGGCAGCAGCGTTTGCCTGAGAGGACGGGACTCATCTGGCTGCGGCTCCCCAGGGAGAAGGACGAGTCTGTGAAGCGCCTATGTCCACCGTCAGTTTTATTTAATCAGTAATGTTTCAATGCTAAATTCCAGATTTAAAATGGGTGTCGTCGTCTTCACAGTGAATATTTGCTTATACCTTGCAGAGAAAATTTAATAGAATCTCAACTGAACCATGATCTTAATTCTATAAGAATCCTACGCCAAGAAAAGCAGATGTTTGAGAAGCCTGCTTTGAATTATCAAGCAATTCTTTTCACGGATTTCACCAGCACCAAAGCACCTAGTGTGTGCATGTGACCATTGCTGTATAATTAAAGAAAGAGGAGATGAGAGATGCATCTTTCCAACCAGGTAATGATTTTATCACTAACAATAGTAATGATTGTAAGCAGGGTTGTTGAAGACTATTCCATATTTTCACAATAAAATCTTTTAATCTCAACCATCAAAGGAAAGGCATAGAAGCCAGCACTGAATTAGAACTGCCTTCATCCAGCCTCATTGTGGGGACCAACACTCTGAGCCCAGGAGGGGTGCCAGGAAGAGCGCATATCCCACAGGTGGCCTCACTCGGTGTGCATGACCTCCTCAGCCCAACTGGCACAGTTTGGTGGGTTTGCCAAGGCGACCATTACAACTGGGAGCGCAGAACACAGGCAGAGGTGCTATCACAAATGTATACAGCTGCTCTCAGATTTTCACACATTATTAAATGCAACCGGGATCTGGATTTCAAAACCTGGTTGCATTTATGTTCCATTGCATGACTTTATAATTACAATATATTAATATCTAACACAATAACATTCAATTTCACACATTTTTGCTACACATCAGAATTAAGAATTTAAAAGCTAAGAGTTCTGTTCTCAATTTTCTCCAAGAGAATGCCAAATATAGAACCCAAAAAGCTCCAACAGAAGGGACAGAACCTGTGAATAGGAAAATGGATTATCCACACAGAAGGGTCTGGGAGCCACTGTATTTTAATGTGCCCCAAATCACACACCACATGCCTCGAGTAGATCTTGGTGTGTTCATAGCCACTACTTTCTACCTGTATCAACTTCTGCCTTCCCATTTACAAGTCCTACTGATTATGATGTGATTAATTCTCACGCTGGGGGGGGGGCTCCCCTAGGACAGATACTACCTGATTGCAGCCGGCATGGGGAACGTCAGGATTTAAAGAGTTGTAAAAGGTCAACAAATCTCAGTCTCTAGTTGTGCAGTAATGTAGTTTGATCTGGTTTACAAATGGCAAAAAGTATTTATGGAAAACAGGTCCTTCCTACCTGCAGGAAGATCACGTATTAAAATGCCCTGCCTAATTTGTGGTGTGGGGAGAAAAGTACACAACGGTGTGTAAATTATTACTGCCAACACTGAGAGCCAGCAGCAGGAGCTGAGCTGTGGTTTTGGCTCCGGCAGAACAGAAGTGCTGAAAGCCTTGAGCAGTGGCTCAGAGGGGCCTGGAGGACACAGTGCATGGGAAGAAAGGGACACTTCTGCAGGAGGACTCTCAGATGACACACCTCAGACACTGCTCAATGCCCCAACGACACTGTAAAGCTCAGACCTGGCGGCCTCAGCACGGAGCTGGTATGAGTAGCCCACAGTAGAGAATCCAATGCGTTATCACAACAGCATTTTCAATTAAAACGTGAGAAACACATCGTAACGATTTCATGTATGTATTAGACTGATATAGCATTTGTGGGAAAACACAACAGAATTGTGTCTCTTATTTTCATGCATTTATCAGCGCTCCTTTCACTGTACGATAGGTGAGCTGGACTGCCAACTTGATGTGCTTGGAAGCTCTAGGAATTTAACAATGCACACCTCCCGGAGGGTCTGAGTGGCGTGTGGAGATGAGCACAGCCTTGGGGACTGTTCCTGGCCCTGGCTGCTCTCCGTCTGGCTCTGTTCCCCTGCTCTGCTGCCCAGGCACCATGAACTCTATTGGAGCAGCTTTGGCTCCCCATGCCTGTCTACCATGTGGCTCTGCCTTGGAGCCAGCTGACCACAACTGACTCCTCCAAAGCAGAGCCACGCAAGCCTCCTTCTGTAATCTGTGGCTCTTGGGGTGATTTGTTCCAGCAACAGGAAAGCTGACTAATGCGTGTCCTACTCTGTGCTGAAGGAAGAACAAATACAGGGCACCGTGCATGCCTTGGCACTTAGAATCATGAATTTTAGTGTGACCACAGGAATTAGTATTTGGAAAATAAAGCCCACAGTTCACTTGCCGGGCCATGGTTAGATTGGTACTAATCAGTATGGAGAAAGGCTGGTCTGAGGTAGAATTTGTAGACAGGAGTTTGTGAGCTGAGTGCTACTGTAAGTCCCCTGCTCAGCGTTAGGGTCGCTGACAGTGAATCCTGGTAGGGAATTTATATAGAGAGAGTGACACTTTGGTCATTTGCACTGTTCTAGGAATCCAGAATCCAGCTGTGAGAAATGTTTTCTTTGGCTTTGAGCTGTGCATTTCAAAATGAACTTTCAAGAATTCTATTGCATTCTTGCAAAATTGTTTCACTTGTCTGTAGGCAGAGGAGCATCCTCCCCTGGCTGCTGACGGCCCCAGAGTGCACCCCTCAGCAATTCTGTCCCCATTGGATTTTAAGGAATGATTGATGCTGAATGCTTAGAAAAATTCCCTGCCTCCAAAAAGGAACTAGCCACTTCTCTTTGTTTTAAATTTTGTGGTAAAAACACTGACTAAATCTTTCATTGATGATTAAAAATGTTGGTATTCTTTCTGAGTTTACTATAGAAAGTATATAGATTATATTTTCCCTTGACAACTATAGAACTAGAAAGGTGAGATATCCTGGTACTCATTAAATTCTATTGGAAGATGTCAGATATTTGGCTGAGACATTTTACACTGTATCTTGAAGTTGTTATTGCAAACCAGCTCCCTATTAATTTGTCTGGTAAAATTGATCAGTGGATGCTAGAGCTGGAGAGTGAAAATCTCACAGGAAGTAGAACATTTATGTGGACTCGAGAGTCTCTTAGAGGCTTGAGGGATTGAGACATAGAGGCAAGAGGAACAGGACGAGAGAAATGAGATGGAAAAGGGACCTAGGAGGTGTTACATGCATATAAGGACTCCACACAAGGACTATAAAATCATGTATGGCAAATGTGTATTAATAAAAACAAAAACCTTACTTCTTACATAAAGAAAAATAATGACTCTGTAATTGTGGGACCTGGAAGACAGCAAATATCTAAGAGTCCGAGGATCAGATCGCTGTCAGTGGCAGACTGATTGTGGCTTTCACTGCCATGAATCAGCAAAGACACAGTGCCAGTTTCAGGGGATTTGGCCACAAAAAATGGAACCACTAGGAAACAATTAGACAATTCCAAACTCGGGACACCCTATTCAAACTGGACCCTTACATTTGTGTCAGAGTAGACCTTAGAGGTGCGAGCTGGTCTCTAGATATTCTCCACCCTTCCTTGAAACTCCACACCCCTTGATTACAGTAGCAGGTCTCCAAAGCATGTCAATGTATCCGCCACCAGGAGGCTCCTTCCTGTGGGCAGCCAGCAGGGGCAGAGATAACCAGCAGATCAGCCTCCACCTGTTGGTTGCCGACAATAGAAAGCTTGCTTCCTGCGGGCAGCCAGTGGGAACAGGGACACACAGCCAGGTAAGCCCTGTGCACCCCACCCACAGGCCACCACTGGACGCTCTTATTCCTTCAGGCAGGCATCACTCACCAGGGCGATCATACAAACACCCCTGTGAGCCTTTCGCCATCGAAGGAGTCCCAGTGTGGACATGCAGGCTGAGAGAAGCAGCCCCACCTCCCTCCACACACCCCTGGCTACTGGGGAAGCCTCAGTATAGCTGCACAGCTCTGGAGAAGCCCATCTGACACCCTGTAAATCTGAGGTGAGAGGACCCCAGGTGCATGTCCCATTCCCCTACACTACTGAGGGGAAGTCAACATGGGAAGTGGCTCACTTCCCATGGGAAAGGTCCCACTACCAACTTGTTGGGAGGAAACCAGGAGAATGTCAAGAAGGAGAAAAAGGCAAATTCAGACTTATAGCCCACACAGAGTAAGTCTGGGAGATACAGTCATGGAAGAAAATGGAAGTCTCATACCTGAAATATCTGAGAGGATAGCAACTGACGTAAAGAAACAACTTCATCAGATTGTAAAAGGAGTCAAATCAGAAATAATGTCTCAGGTAAAAGAAGAAATCACAAACATAATGAAAGAAATGCTCAGCATATCTAAAGAAGACATAGATTTTTTTTTAAAAAAACATAGGAAAACAATGGAAACCTTGAATGAATATAGAAAGGAATTGCAGTGCATGAAATAGATTCAAAGAGAGATCCAGGAAATTAGAAAGTCAATAAAAAGCTGGCAAAAACATTTGAAAGAGACTGAAGATAGACTCAAATCTTGAAGAGAGGATTGCAGCTAGCAACTGTGAAAGGAAAAATCTTTTAAAAATAACAAGGAACCAGGAAATAACAATTCAGTGGCTGTAAGACTATGCAAAGAGAAATAATTTAAGACTGATAGCTATCAGGGAAGAAGCAGGGGTCAACACAAATGAAATAAAAAGGCTATTACAGAAGTAATACCAGAAAACTTCCCAAACATTTGGGAAAAAAATCTAGTATACAGATAAATGAGGCATATAATACTCCAACTAGCCATAATCAAAGTAAATCTACACCTAGACATATAATAACCAAGATCCCAGAAATTCAGCACAAGAAGAGAATATAAAAATCTGTTTGAGAAAAGAAATATCATCTATAAAGGAAAACCAGTGAGAATCATTGCAGACTTGTCAACACAAACCATTAAGTCAAGAAGACTTTGAAGTGTTTCAAATCCTGAAAGAAAACAACTTCCAACCCAGACTGATGTACCCTGCAAAACTATCTTTCAAGACTGATGGAAAAATAAGATACTTCCATGATAAAGAACAACTTAAGAAATTCATGACTGCCAAACAATCCTACAAGACTGCTGAAGGATATTCTAGAGAGAGAGAAAGATGACCATGGTTCCAGGAACAGTAGCAGAGGAGGATCTCCAGACAGGGCAGGCAATTGAATGAAGGGGAAAAGTAGATGGCCAACAGCAGGAGGACAGCAGGGCAGAGACAAACCAATGTATGTTGGTTGTAACCATTAATGTAGATGGCCTCAGGTCAGCAATAAAAAGAAACACAGGATGAGTGGACCAAGAAACAAGACCCATACTCTACACAAGAAACACATTTAATTCAAAAGGAAATTCATAGACTGAAAATCAAAGGGAAGAAAACAATTGTTGCATGCGACAAGAGATCAGAAAAAGCAAGGGTAACTTGGCCATCAATCACAGGATGGATAAGAAATACAAGGTATTTGCATACAATGGAAAGCTACCCAGCTATAAATTAGAATAATCTTGAGGCTTTTGTAGGTAAATGGATGCAACTGGAAGTCCGGTTCATGGGGAAAAAAGTTTGAACTCATACGGGTGAACACTGATTTACCTCCCTAGCATAAAAAACTAAAATTAGTGGTATCCAAAAAGCACAGCAGATATTATAAAAGTGATAGGGGAGGAAACACCTAGGAGGAGAAGGTGGTAGCCAATGTTAATTTCTTATTGTCTTGTCTTGAACTCTTGTAGTGTTTTCACAATTTTGTTAGGTTTGGTTCTGTTCTGTCTTGTTTTGTTAGATTTTACTGTGTCTGATAGTATGGGCAGCTATTTTGAACATATTGGGATATATTATTGTAATCATGGTTGGTCTCTTATTATATTGTTTTGAGGTCTTATAGTGCTTTCATTCTTTTGTTTAATTGGTTTTATTCTGTTTTGTTTTGATTTTATTATGTGTGATGGTATGAACGACTATTTTGAAGAAATTGAGACATCATAGTAACCATTGTTCATTTCCTATTATCTGATTTTGAAGTCCTGTAATGCTTTCATTCATTTGTTTTGATTGGTTTTAGTCTATTTTCTATTATTTGATTTCATTGTATATAAGGTATGGACAGCTATTTTGAAGAGAACAAGAGACATTATGGTAGTCATTGTTGATTTTCTATTGTCTTGAAGTCCCATAATGCTTTCATTCTTTTTAAAATTGATTTTATACTATTTTGTTATTTTTATATTATTATGTGTGAAGATACAGACAACTATTTCAAAGAAAACAAGAGACATTATAATGGCCAGTGTTGATTTCCTGTTGTTTTGTTGTGAAGTCTTGTGTTGCTTGCATTGCTCTGTTCTGATTTACTTTGTTCTGCTTTATTTTGTTGTATTCTCTTTAAAATTAAAAAAAGTAATGTAAAGCAAGAAACAGTTTTGTGTGCTGTAGACCCTCTGCAATGCCATGTAAGTTCCATAATCAGGATCACAAGTTGTAAGGAATGTAGCCTGCAGGGCTCTTGGTGGGAATCATACTGCTGCTATAGAGCAGCAACACATGGGTCAGTTTGCCTCTTGAAAACACTGAGTCGTCTTTCCCGTGACCGAGTATAGCTCTCCTTTTCCTCCTCTTTTTTTACTTTTTAAAAAATAATTTCTCAGAGCTCTGCTTATACTGTCAGCATGTGGTCTCGTATGTATTTTGCAAAAATTATTCCTAAATATTTCATATTTTGATTCTTTAAGTGGTACAAGTTTTAAAATTTCATTTCATAGTTGTCCACTGCTGGAATTAATTTAAATTTGGGCTTTGCACCAGGTAAGTGCTGGTAGAACTTGTTACTTTTCATAAATTTTCTTAAAGAGCCACAGCGCTAATCACATCATATAAATACGGCCCTTTTGTCATTTGTTTCTCATGTCTGTACCTTAACTTATTTCCTTGCTTCACAGGACTGAATGGCAAATAGCCCAGAAAGTGCACCGCTGCCCTGCTCCCAGTCTTAGGAGAAGGCGCTGCTCACTATTAGTAAGAAATCAGCTGCAGGAAGTTTCCTTCCGTTCCTAATTAGCGATGATCTTAAGCAGGTTCACTGTGTATGTAGATTTGCCCAGCACCCCAGGGTGCTACCAAAGCATTTTAAAAAGTGGAAGAATGGATTCTCCACCCCAGTGGCTCCCAGCCAGAAAAGCTCCAGTGTGGTCACTGTGTGTGAGGCAGCTGCCACAGAGCGGGCACCTGGGGTGACTTCCAAGTGGCTGAGGCCTCCTTGCCTGAAGGAACAGCCCCTGGGGGACGAGGCCCAGGCCATGGGCCCACTGTGCTGTGTGCAGAGGTGCCCTTCCCCGGACCCGGTGCTCCAGAGAGGCAGGATCTCAGGCGAGAGCGCCCCTTGCCTGGAGCAACGCCACCCGTGTGAATACAGAGGCGCCAGCAAGCCGGGGTCGCAAGAGCCCGAGTCCCGGTCTTCACTCAGCGAGAGGAGTCAGAGCTCCTGCAGCCGCTTTCCTAAGGCGCTGGGGAGCAGTGTGCACAAGGCCTCCCTCAGAACCCTCAGAGGAACCCAGGTGCTTGTCCCTTCTTCATCACTGATACAGAGCATGCGGTGTAAATAAAATTTTCAGACATAACAGGTTTAACAACATTAAATCTCCTGCTAAATACTGTGTTACTTTATAACGATTTTCATTTTTCTTTCAAAAACTGCTTGATAAACTTGACTCAGTTTAATTTTCACAGCAGGTACAGAGATGATAGCCAAAATTATTATTTTGATCACAATTACAGAGAACGTAGTTAAATGAATTCTTTTAATTGGCAGAAGTCACTTTCCTAACAGATTATTTTTAAGCCTTTTCAACGAAGTGAAAGTCAAAGTCAACATCTCCTACGCTTACGTGAAAGTGCATTTCTAGGTGGATAGGAGCTGCCGCGCAATCCCTTGTCTGAAGAAGGCAGAGGCCAGCAGAAGGCCCCGCTGTGTCGGGCAGGCCCTCGTCGGGCACACGGAAGTGAGCAGATTGCTACAGGCTGTGAGTCAGCGTCCCCCCAATTCCTCCCCCCTTCCTTGCACGTGGTTTTCCTTCTTCCCAAACGCAATGTAGTCCCCAGAGCAAAGACCTGATATCCACAAGGTGAGACAATAGCACACAGTGAAGGTTTAAATTTTAAAAATTGCTTACAGTAAAAGACACTTTGCCATCAGTCCCCCTTCAAAGGCACCCCATGCTTCCAGCGCAGAACTCCTATCGTAGTGACTTTCTAAGAAGTGTTGAAAGTTGTCTTATAGGATTTTACCAGGCGTAATAAAAAACATGATGCTTCCCACTGCCAAGTGACCTTCACCAGAAAGGCAGACTGATAAAAACATGACCCTCTGTCCCCACCTTCTGTCACCATGTGACTTCGGGCTCTTCCCCAAAGTCAAAATGATGATGAAAGGGCAATGGTTTAATTCAGGACACATAACAGAAGTCACCAGGAGGGAGCCAAGACAGGGCACCTGAAGACACTCAGGAAAGGGAACTCCAGAGCAGCTGCAGAAAGTGGCTGGCAGGTGGGATCAGAGCTGTGAGGTGAGGGGTTTTTTTTTTTATGGGTAACGGGGATTGAACTCACGACCACAGGCTTGCAAGAGAGGCACTTATGCCACTGAGCTAAATCCCCAGCCCCAAGGAGGTGGAGTTTTGAAGGGTATTCAAGGCAATGTGATTTCTACTGAAAATATTTTTTAAAGTACAAATTTACTGTATCTTTCAATCATACCTTATAGGTATTCAATAAATAAACAGGATGTGGGAAGAGAACCACTTACACTCTTCTTTGCATAGAGATATAGACGCTGTTATGAGATTCAAACCACCTTTACTTCAAACCTAGAAATTCAGCATATTCATAAGGTGATGTGTATGTATGAAACATGGCCACAAGGAAAGATTCATGCAAAGAAAAAAGTGGAATAGGGCTGTTCTAGGTGTTTTCCTTTGATGCGAATGAAACAATGAAAAGACACTTAAAAATCAGCCCCACAGGCCCTTGTTGGGAAGGGTTCCCTCCTCCGCCTTGTAAGAACTTAGTCATTTCACCAAAGATGTCAATAAAAATGCGGGGAGGTCATAATTCACTCAAGCACTGTTCATAATGTAAACTGCATCTGTGGGCAGCACTGAATAATAAAAAGCAATGCGCTGGACAAGGTGATGAACATCTGCAGTTCCAATGCTGAAGAGGCCGAGGCAGGAGGATTGGCCCCTGCCGAAGGCCAGACACAGTGAGTCCAAGGCCAGCCTGAACTGCATAGTGCAACCTTGTCTCAGTCCCATCACACACACACACAAGCAAAATACAAAATAGCAGAAGACCTCAAAAACGGTCAGCAGTGACATCTGTGGACCATTTCCTGCGTGTTTCCCACAGTGTGTGGTCTGTTGGCATCAATGTGATAGGTAATCGGCTTTGAGATCTTTCTCCAGGGAAACACTGTTAGGTAGACGTCAGCATCATGATAAGCAGATGTTCCTTTTTAGTCCTCAAATATGGGGATGCTTTACAACTCCCCTGGTCATTGCTGAAGAGCAAATGATTTTGTGTATCTCTTCTCAAAGGATGCATCATTATTTCTCCTTTCCTGAGAGATTTATCAAAGGAAGAGCAAGGCTGCTGAATGGCACAAAGATTTACAGGTGGCCGGTGCTGCCTCAGTGGTCCTCTCCAAGACCGAGGACAGCAGAGGAGCATGGACAGCACCCTTCAGAGCTTGATTGGCTACAGCCCAGAGCCACCACGGATGGTGCCCTTTTCCGTATCCAGCCCAGGCCTTGGTGGCCAGGTCATGGACCTGCTCAGATGGCTCTGGTGAAATGCACCACCCCACTGAGTGTCTCAGCTTGCATCAGCAAAGGTGTTTTTCCATACCAGGCAGGTCTGGGCATCGTGAGGACCCTCTGCCAGGAAATGGCCATTCTTTGTCAACCCAGAGAGAGTTTGTTCCAGTGGTCACAGGAGCCCAGGGTGATGACTCATGCACAGGCTGTCATTCAGCAGGTGTGGATCGAGCTGTGTCCTGTCACTCTCAGCACACAAGGACCTCTCCAAGCGCAGCTTCCACGATAAAGACTGGACACAGGCTGAGTCTCTGAGGGTGGTGCACAGATAATTTAAAGAGCCAAAGAAATAACTGATAGCAAGGAGGAAGGCTGGTCTTGTGGAGCTGTGGAAGGGACCCAGGGATGCGACCCAGAGAGGGCAAAGGGAAGTAAAGTGACCAAGATGTGCTATGCATATGTACCCCAACTGCAGATGGATACTGTTGCTATGTATCCAATCAGACGCCAATTGATTATAAAATACTCCCTGCCACCAGTGAGCAAAGGAATGCACGAAGCCAAGCAAGAGTAGAGCACAGCACCTGGTCCTCTTGCAGTGCAGGGGCGAAGAGTGTAGAAGCGAAGTGCCAGGTACAGAGGAACAGGGACATTCACGACCCCCGAGCAGGGTAGACGTCGGGTGGTGTCATCTGAAGGGGGCTCCACCGGGATGCTCCCCTGGCCCGCGGAAGCCTCGGATGCTCCACGAGGTGCTGGAGACACTCCCACGTGTCTGATGCTCTGTGTGTGCTCAGGGCTGCGTGGCTCACTTTTCTCTCTGAGGCACAGCAGAGCTGATTGCCTTCACTGAGAGTTGGGTGGTAACCTCCCACAGGGTTTGTCTTCATTCATCATTACGTTTACTTTTCCCCCAAAATATTTTGCTCAGGCTGTGAACTCTCTGCAACTGTAATAATTCTTGGTTGAAGGAATGAATACAGAGGAAAGATGCCACAGCACAGCCCTCACCTGGCGAGGCCACTCTAGCGCATTGAAAAGACTGTCGGGTGTTTATGCAGTAACATTTCCAGGGCCAGGGTGACTTCCGGTACCCCAGGGCTCCTAATTAGCTTAGAAATAGCTCATAGCTCAGGCTAACTGGATGTCTCATTATTCAGAACTATTCGATGGAAATACCTTATGTTTACATTTTAAAATTTAAGCTGCTTTCTGTTGCACTAAAGTTCAAAAGTATCCCAATTTAAAAACATTGAGATATACTGTGTAAACAAAGTGATTTGCATTACAAATTTAGCACCACATATAAAATATTTTTGTTGTTTTTAAATATTAAAAGTGTGTGTGTGTGTGTGTATTCCTGGTTTGTATCTGTAAGTAAATATATATGGATTCTTCCCAGGCAGAATGCAATTATTTTCATATTTTGATAGAAAATCAAAAGTTATCTGAATTCTGCAATAGTTCATTGTATACTTGGCAAGCTAAGTCACACAAAAACTTTATATTTTGACATAAAAATTGTACAAAATTTCTTTTTAGGAAAACTCACAGAGAATCTAAAACTCCAGTTTAACAAATGCAGGTCTGTGTGCTAACACACCCCTGGAAGAATTTCTTTCTAATTCTCCCCCTAGATTTCTCCTCCTAGGAGTGAATTTGTTTAATTCAAAGGTCTTTCACTAAACAAAGACTTGAAACATTACAGAATGCACAGAGAACCCTCCTGCTTTGTGTGAAGTATCTTCATTCATAGCACAGCACGAAGCCTTTGCTCGAAAGCCCATTTTGTTACCAATAAATGAAATCTGCTTCCAGAAAAGAAGTTGTGCATAAAATGCACAGAGAAAGATGGCGACCAATTTCCATTTCATAGAAAATGAACATTAAAGTCTTTAAGAATAAATAAATCAGAGCGAATTACTGAGTCATGCTTTTCCCCCACATTTTCCCTTGGAGACCAAGGCTGTGGGCCGTGGAGTTAGGCAGAGGGCTCTGGCCAGCATGGCACTGCTCAGTGCCCATTGGAGGAGCCGTGCACGTCCACGCAAGAGCCCCTGCTTTCTTTGCAACATTTGAGCGGCGGCTCCTGGGGGCACCGGGGCCTGCTGGCGGAGGATGAAGGCTGCTGGCTTCTCTCCACTCTGCCCTGCACTCTCTGCCCATGCCAGTCCTCCAGCTTGCTCAGGAAGAAGGGAGCTCTGGGGAAGACAGAGCAGGGGTCCTTCAGGCAGAGCTGCAAACCCATTAGGTCCCAAGTGAAATATTTTGGTCAGCGGCAAAACTATTATGCAAATTGTGCAGGTAAAATTGAGAAATCTTTATAATTGTATTAAAACTAACCATAATTATTAAATAAACTGAATGTTTAAAAGCTGTTTTAGTGCACATGCAAACTGTTTCCTATCCTTTGTAAAGAACTTAAATATCCCGCAATTGCTCGCCACACTAGAATGATGCTCATTGGTGTAGGGCTTGCTTAGTGTGCATGTGAGGCTTCAGAATTAATCCCCAGCATTGGAAAAGACAAAGGAAAAACAAAACAAAACAAGGCAAAGTGCTTGCCTGGTAAACAGGAGATCCCTGGTACAAAAAAACAAAGGCAAAATTCCTGACTCAACAATTACTTCCTGGAAAGTTGTTACGCTCACAAAGTGAATAAGGATGGTGCTTCTACCCCATTTGTCCATTTGTACTAAAACCCAAAGGATGCGCCAGGCATAGTGCCTGACGCCTGTGGGCGCAGAACTCGGGAGGCTGAAACAGGAGGACTTAAAATCTGAATCCAGCCTGGGAAACTTAGCGAGATTCTGTCTTAAAATGAAATCATGGAAAGGGCTGGGAACGTAGCGCAGGGTGAAGGCCCTGTGCTCAGGGCTCTGCCTAAAGAAACATAAATACCGCAAGTGATCGAAGCCTGACTCTGCGCCATCCACACCCCAGACAAAGCTGAGTGGAGCAGTGTGTGGTGCGTGCCTGTCTCGACCTTCCCACTCCCCCAGCGTGATTCTCTGGGAGCCTCAACACGCGCTCCGGGCCCCACCTCCCATTTATAAAGCGGGATGCGCCCCTCAGGGACGCAGGCATGGAGCCCAGTGAGGAGTCCTGCACGCTCCTGGCGAGGACCGGCCAAGGGTAACTGGGTGCTGTTGTAGCTGTGACTTTACTAACATCTTAATAACATTTGAAAAGCTGCAGGAGTCCCTGAAAAAAAGCCCTGAGAATTATGAGGAGAAAGCAAGGGAGACCAGGGCTGCTGGACTCGGACGTGAAAGGGGACGGTTTCCCACCCTGAACAGTGACCCGGATCCTTCACTGAACTCTGGGCCTGGAAGCTCCGAGGGAGACCACACTCCGTTGATGAAACAAGGGGACAGTGGAAGAGCTGGTCAAAAGCGTTAGGTGGGTATGGGAGCACACCTGTCATCCCAGCACTGGGAGGCTGAGGCAGGAAGGTCGCTGTGAGTTCAAGGCCATCCTGAACTGCATAGTGAAACTGCGTCTCAAAAAGACAGAAAAAAGGAAAAGGAAGAACAGATGTTACACACATGGATCTCCATGTTGACATGGGTTTTGTGGCAGTGTTGAAAGAGTAGGTGGGACATTCTCTGAAATGCATTGATTACTGAAGAGGAAACAATTTTGCTTGTATTATCTCAGTTAATCATGGCACAAGTCTAGATGTAAACTCTGCCAGGCTGCCACCTCACAGGCTAAGGACTCCCTGCCACTGTAGTGGATACTGCACAGATACAAACCCACAGGAGGAGGCTTACACGGTGAGCAACAGAGGGGAGAGACCAGGAACAACTCTAGCAGTCACTCTCGCAAATGCATAAATATCTAAGTCTTGGCTATTGGAAAAGTTTTGGTTTTTTTCTCCATTTCTGTCACTTGTGAGTAGATTGTAGGGTTTGCTGTTTTCTCAGCTGTAATGTGTTGCCAATTTTCTCTTCTGTATCCCTGGTTACAGCTTTTGGCACATGCTACTCATATTCATTATTTTTTTAATTAGCCTAACTACAGGCAAACACGTTGGGCTGTGTACCAGATACCGCACAACACGGCCCAACGTGTTTGCCAGGCAGATTGCCCATACACAATCTGATTGGTGCTCTGAGGCTTAATCCAAAGAAATAATTTATTTTCCATCTTAATCAAGTTTATACAGATGCTAATTTGAGCAGTACTATGTTACACACACCACACCCGATGTATAGTGGATTTTCAGCTTGAACTAAATGCCAGTGAGTTAAATTAAGAAGTTGCACTTAATGCCAAGCCAGAACTCGAGTCAGGTACAGTGGTGTTGCCTGTAATCCCAACATTTGGGGGGCTGGAGGAGGAGGGTGCAGAGTCTGAGTTCATCCCGGATGATGGGGCAGCTTAGTAAAATGCTATCAGAAAATAAAAGCAAAATAAAATAGGAAGGGATACGCAGATCAGAGTGAAAGCCTGGGTTTCAATTCCAAGCACTACAAAAACAAATAATTTAAGTTCTACATCCAGTTCTCAAAGACTGGGTGCGATTCCTGCAGGATGGACTGATGAGGCTCAAATATCTGCGTGGCAGTTTCGGACAGAATGATCACGGCGTCAGTGGAAGAACAACTACTACACGTCTAAGAGGACTCGGAGTGGAGACCTTCGGAGAGAAGTGGAATGGAATCCTGGCTGCTTTCCTTTTCCTGTCACTTTAAACTTTTATTCCCCCCTTTTCCAACTGAACTAGAGTTTCTTCCCTGGACTGTCCTCTTCTTGCTCGGATCCTCTGCCATCTCCACCCTTCTTCATTTTCTCCTCTGCACTGGTGCTGCTGCCTTGTCTCCCCCTCTCGTCCATGTCCATGCAAGGGGACCCTGGACCTTCCCCTTGGAGACCCCAACCGCAGAGTGGCAGATGCAGGGCCCCCAGCTGGGCTCCATGCAACCTCAGATCCAGAGGCTCCGCCTCCCTACCTGGCCCCTCAGGAAGGGCAGGACAGAGGGAAGCTGCTGGAATAGATGTGCTTCTGACTCAGAGAAGTAAGCAGTGAAAACAAGCCTGTGAAGCAGAAGGGAGCGCAGCAAGCATGGGCAGCCCCACTCCCGCAGCTGGGGAGAACTGTTACCTGCCGTTCTCTCCCTTCCCAGCCTACAGCTGTCCCTGTCAATAGATGCCAAGGTCAACTCCAAAGCTGGGGGACACAGGAAGTTGTGTGACAGTGGGCTCTAACTGAGGATTGTTTTCAGTGCTAGACAGGCAATGAGCACCTCTCTGCACTGAGCTAGTCTTGTAGGCTCATGTCCTCCTAAGGAGGAAATTCACGGTCAGGAAGGCCTCCTCTCTTCTCCGCTGAAGCTACCCCGCACCCCGCTTTGTGGATGTGTTTATTCTCCAGGTGTCAGCAGTACAGACGTCTCCGGGATGTGCGTCTCTCCAGGGCCCGCTCAGCCCCCGCAGTGTTGGAAAGGACAGGGCATAACCAGCCAGCGGGCTCCGTGCGTGAGGAACACCGTGTGCATCAGAATGCGTGGCCAGCAGCCTGTCCGTGCCATCTGTCAGCTCTGAGCGCAGCTTCCCCAGTGCAAGGGTTCACATATGTCACACACATGAGGGTTTGTTTGCAGTATGCTTGTATTATCCAGTTTGATAGGGAACTGCAAAGCCTTACTTCTCTCTAGCAGCATCTTTGCCAGTGTGCACCCCTATCGTGCTGGAGACATTCTGCCCAGGAATGACTATACAAATGTTAGGTGCTTATATAGAAGTAGACAAGCGCCACTTTCTTGAAAAGGTGGCTGCCTTCGGCACCCCGGGCCGAGCCCAGGTCTTCTCACTGAGCTGCACCCTGTATGTATTTACTGGTTAGTTATGTGCACTGGGGCAGCGTCTCACCGAGTTCCCTCATGCTCCTGGCTGGGCTTGAACTTGCGGCTCGCTGCCGCGGCCTTCCCAAGCGCAGAATCACGTGCCTGCAGCACCACTCCCAGCTCTTGCTCTCCCCGGCCCACCCACACGCTCTCCAGCATGGATCGCATTTCCTGTGTGCTTCAGAGTAAACAGTGACAGGTCTGGCACATTCCGCATCACCTGTCTGAACAGCACGGGACGTAGAAGAGGCACGGCGAATGGTGACCTCTCTGCATGCCTAGATGAGCACAGTGGCACCAACAGGGGCCCTGACAAAGGGGCAGATGCCCAGTCCTGCTCCTTCAAATTTGCCTTTCCATCCCAAGACAAAGAACTTGCAACTGGGCCCGAAGTGGACATGGTGAGTGTGCACATTCCTGAAGGGGGTTCCCTACACACCCAGAAATGAACTGAGTCAGCAGGGCGACTTGCAGGACGGTGCCCAGGTTGGCAGGAGGGTGTGCTCCACGCACAGGGGCTTAGAGACCCCTTGTGACGTAGGAACAGGGTTGATAGGTGACCTCCAGGGCGCAGGGTATGAGATAAAGAGGAGACATGGAGGAGGATTGGTCTCCGTCCCTGATGCCCGGCGTTTGCAGGTATGCAGCCCACAGTGAGCCTGCGGGGACCCAAGCACAGAGGCCGTCTGGGCAGATGTCTCCTGGTGCTGAGCTCTAGGGCTGTCCCACTGCCCAGCCAGAGATGGGCAGGGCGAGGAGGGCAGGCAGGAAATGAGAGGCACCACACAACCCCAGCTGCTCACGCCAGGCAGAAACCTGCCTGCATTGTTTCTCCGCATTCATGCACTCTTGTCATTTAACAGAAGTCCCTGAAATAAATTATGCAGTATTCTTGAACACTGAAAAATGACCTCCCCAGACAGGTGAGGTTCCGCCCTCTCTACTGCCCTGGAAGTGCCTGCAAGACCTAGGGCAGCTTTTTGCCCCCTGCGGCCCCCGGCAGCACAGACTGAGGCCCTGCGTGGACTTTTGGGGCAGACTGCGACCCACAGGCTGGGCCTGGGATGTGCACAGGTCGCTGTCTGTCTGTAGAAAGCAGGCCTCCGTGTCCCCCTCCCTTCCGTCCGCTGTAGTTTGTTTGTGGCTATTTACCCTAAACATGGGATATTTTCTTTAAAATAATCTTAACTTTGGTAATAACCATTTCTGTGGAATAAAAGTTTGCTGGTTCCTCAGCTGACCTAAGTTTTCTGCGCCCACCATGGCTCTGCTCTAGAATCACGGCGTGTGCTCTGCAGTAATTTCTCTCCTGTATCATTTCATAGTCACACAGGAACCTGTCAGGCAGTGGGTCTCCTTCCGCAGAATAAATAGAGCTCCAGAAGAACCGCTTAGTCTGATGAAAAAGACTGCGTAAAGCAAGTCGAAGAACTTTGCCACACTCCCTCCATCCCGGAGTGGACGCCCACATGGTGAGGAGGAATCTCAAAGCAGCTACGAAGGCTACAAGCAGCTTATTCCGTGCCTCTGGCCACGCTGGAAACCTGAGCCCAAGGTGACTGAAAGACACATCTGGACTTTTTTGCCACTTTACTGCCAATTGATGAAATTGTCTCTGTGCTTATGACGGAAGAAACCGTAAGGACATTCATAATCCATGATATTAAGGACTCCGAACGTCCAGTTAAGGACCCTAAGGCAGCACCGGCAGGTTATCACTGAATGTTGCTACGGATACAACCGAACTGAGGCACACGAGAGGGGCAGAGTCCTGGGAGCTTCGCACGACAGTGTTCTCTCCGTCTTCTGTCACACGGCCTGCAGAGCCTCTGATAAGCTGGTGTTCTCTGTCCCCAAGCCGGGCACCTCTCCACTCTGCAGGATGCAAAAGAGGAGCTGGCATCTGATGCCCCAAACTGTGTAATCCGGAGGGCTCCTGCCACTGCGAAACGTTAAGCGGTTTGTGTGGCCTGGGGCTCAGTGCAGGAATCAACACCCAATCTCCTATTCGGATCAGAGACGCGGCTTAGCTCAGCCGACCTGAGCTCTGCCTCTGAGTTTGCTCTGCCGGGCTGGACTTCCGTTCCTCGGCCTCCGCCAGGCATCGTGGGTCCGCACGCCCGGCCGCCTGTCCAGATGCGTCCTGTTCCCAGCGGTGTAATGAACAATGAACAGCCACTCTGCCTGTTGATTTGTCAGATCTTTTAAAAGACTTTGGGGGGCCTCCTGTATACTCATCCAACCTCAAGTTTAGAACTCTGAAGAATTTATTTGGTTAACCATCTAGACCTGCCAAACTTAGCACTGGATTTTAAATTCAAGGCAATCAAACAACAACAGACGTAAGCAGCAGTGACTCCTTTCTAAGGGCCATTTCCACTTTGGGGTGATTTTACTGTAGCTCCTCACGTGACTTCCAGAACACACCTGTTCTGCGTGCAGAGGCGGATGCCGAGACTGACCCGAGGCCCTAGTGAGTCCGGCATTTTCTCACGGCTGAATGAGTTACCCAGCTTTTCCACACCGCCAGAGCGAATGCCGCACAAATTCTGAAAAGGAATTATCAACGTGAAGGCCGAAAGTAAATACTGAACAGTTTTCTCTACCACTACATGAATCATCTGAAAAAGTTTGCTTGTCTGTGTCTCTGCTTCCCATGGCTTTGTATTTCTACTTCTTTGAAGGAAGGAAAAGTAACCCAAATCATAGTGGTCGTGTTACTGCTTTCATAAACAGTGCTTAGCTATTACCAAGACATTATTTACACTCATAAGGAGAAATTTATTTTTAATATATTACCAACCCTCTTCCTTAATGTATTTCACATCTAATAGAAATAGTACTGGATTGTAACTAGTACTGGCACAGATATAGGGAATACAGACTTCTGAACGCCACTTGTGGGAGTAACCAACAACACCAATTACAATCATTACGTGCGTATAAATGGCATCCTATAATGAACTTCTGGACTGTATATTATGGAAATACTTTTGGATTTTCACATCCATATTTGAAATTTATCCCATCATTATGCAAAATAACAAACAGAAAATGCCAAAATAAAAAAAGGAAAACCAGCTAAATGATGAGAATAGGGAGTCAGTGAAACAAAATAAAATGACAAATAAAAAGTGAAATAAAAGTTATTCACAATACTTTTAAGTTTGGAAAAACTTTAGTGCGTGATTAAGTTTTTAAATTTAAATTTGTTTTTCTCTTCTGTCAGTATTTATCACTGAGCAGAGGGTACCTGCATCAGTTACTGACAGAGAGAAATATTTTTGTTGGTGTGCTCTAACTCTTGTAGTCATAATCTATAGGCAGGTGTAAACTTAAGAAAATACATGATTAATAAGTTTCTGTTTTCCCTGGAAACATAGAAAGATCGGCACTGACTTTAAGGCACTGCTCCTTCCAGGGGTGACCGGCCATGCCAAGCTGGACGGTGACGGGGCGGAGACTGTCAGGGTCTGCTTAGGAATCTTCCCCAGCCCTGAGAACCGAGGCTCGGCTGCGTGACCATGCTCTTCCTGGAGCTAGACGGAGCGTTTTCAAGAGAATTTTCAACCTGTTGTTCACACACCTACTGTTGTGGTTTGCCATACCCTATTAGGGAAGCACAGGCAAGACGTGAGGCTTCTCTAAAATATGCTGCAAAATTTCTGAATTTTTAAACGTGGTACATATGCTAAGACATTATTTTTCTTTGGGGAGACATGTATTTCTATAAACATTGGACTCTTTCTTGCTCTAGATTTTTTTTTAAATGGAAAGCAAACAACCATATCATTATTCTGTTTCTTAGTGATCCTTGGTTAGTTCTTTTGAATATAGAACAATCCAGGTAGCAGTGCTGTGATAGGAAACAGCCCCTTACACTCCAGGGTCAGAGGACACTGTGCTGACATAGTTACGTGAACAGAGGGACCTGCCATAACTGGGACCCGGCAGCTCCTTCAGGAGATCAACCCTGACCTCTCATACACTTAATAGTTGAGTTTGTGCCTCTGTCTGTGCACACATCTCTCACCCCCTCTAGTTAGCTGCAAGTCTAAATTCAGAAAGTTTTCTTTTGGAAAATCTCTCTCCATTTTATAAGCATCATAGATAGTTCTACAGTCGAAATGAAGCATGCTTTGATTATTTGCATCTCTTTTCCCCCTCAAACATTACTTGTATGATAACTGAAAGAGACGGAATCAAGTATACAGTTTTCAAGAACAGGGAAATTAAGTATTTAATTTTAGTTTCACTCAGGGTAGGATATTCAGAACAGCAAGTGCAAATAACACTACAAAGTCCCTTATCTAAGTATGATGAAATAGTAAAAAAGAAAATAAAAAACAAAGTGTTTGATAGTACACCACTAACTTGCTCAAGATATGTGCATTCTGGATTTCCCAAAAGATGACAACACATGCATTTCTTTTGGTAAAGATAGTAACTGTGGCTCATATAAGACATCCAGTGCTTATTTGGTGAAGAAACCCTTTGGACTGCTTTAACATAAGACGTGTCATTACTATGCTGGCAGTTCAGTCATTGGCGCAGTACCACGTATAGGACATTTACAGTGGGATAACATATTTCACTAAAGTCAAATACAACATTTTCTAATGTCATTGGAATTCACCCAGTTGAATGCCTCAGACTTTTTGCTTTGAAATGAAACTATCTTGATAAGACAGAACAATTTCCAAATAATATTTGCTTAAAACCCAGGATTTACTCTATTTTAAAAGTTAAACCTGGCAAGTGTGAGGTCATGAGTTCGATTCCCAGCACCAAAAAAAAAAAAAAAGTAAGGTTTGCTTCTCTGAAATCTTTAAAGTGAGATATATTCTTTAAACTATTTTAAAGCTTATTTAACCAATGTACAGATTTTCACTGGAATTTTTATCTAAAACCTAGAAAAATGATTTCAGTGATTTGGAAGATTCTCCTCAGGGCCCTGGCAGTGCACACGGTGTCTGTACGGCCAAACCACCTCCTGACAGAATGTCTCACTGACGACAGAACTGCCACTGCTGGGAGCGAATTATTGGGGTAACATGAGGGACAGCATGACAGACAGCAGTGCAGTCTCTTAATAGGCAAGAACCCACGGAAAACCACGCAGGGCCATGGATGTTTGGTTACATAACTTCTTGTGTCCAGGGAGAGTGGACCTTCCTCGGGGGAAGGGTTCACCCTGTTTCCCAGACTGGGGTGCCGGTGAGAACCTGCTCTCGGACCGGAGGGCCCGGCGCCCACCAGGCAGCCCCGCGGCCCACTCAGTGTCCTCGGCACAGTCGCCCCTGCAGGGTCTCTGCCTGGCACAGCGCTGGTGCACACTGAGTGCAGCGGCCTGAGACGGGCAAGGACCGCTGTGGGCACGAGGGGCAACTTCAGCTGCGGGAGCGAACTGGGGGCCTGAGACCATGGCGCACCTCGAGGCCTCTTCACTAGCGTCTGGCTCCTCGCGTCATCTGACCCCAGCAGCCTGGTGTGTCATCGAAGCCCGGATGCCTCTTACGTGGCTTCTCAAAAGCAGCCTGGGCCAGGGCACCACAGGACCGAGGAAAAGTAACGGCGGCCCTTTCGCTGTCCCAGCCCACGGGCCTTGGTGTGCTTTCTCCCCTGCCACTCACACGTCTGCCTTCACGGGGCTCATCGCAAGCCTAGGATACGTGTGCGGCAGGGCGCCTCCGCAGGACCCTCCCCAGGCCACCCCGGCTGCAGCTAGGTCGGGGGCACCAGGCTAGACCCCCTCCTGGTTAGCAGCCCACCCTGAGGCCCCCCTTCAGAGCTGTCTCTCATCTCCTCCGGGCGAAGGCCCGTCCTCACAGGGGCTCTGCCTGCCTGCACGCAGCCTCCCCTCCACCCCGAGGCATGTCGCCCTCTCCAGGTCTGAGGGTCCTGACGGCAGCGCCCTCATGCGCCGCACAGGTCCGGTGTTGACGAATCACTGCTTTGCAAAGGATGACAGAAATGCGTGCTGGGGTGTGGTGCGCAGAAAGCAGGGAAAACTAAGCAGCCCTCCGATCGGTAACATTCACAGCATCTCTGAGAGGGCGAACCAGTGTTCTCCCTGTTCTTCACCCCTTCCCACTGCACAGTGAGCTCCCCGGCCACTCTGCTTCTGTCTCCGAGATCCCCATCCAACAACGCTGGCTCTCCACGTGCTGCTCTAACAGGAACTGAACACGTAGCACCCCGGGTTTGCTATTCATCGAGATCATCCATTACACAAGCTGTAGTATGAGAATTTGGTGGCTGGAATGTTATTTTTCTCCCATGTCACCCAGAATGTTTTTAGACAGTTCGGTTACCAGCAGCTATCAGGTGTGAAACGGTCATGTGCCTTTTGTGTTTGAGATAGACTGTACATTACTTTTTCAGCTGTCCATTAGGGTCTATTAATAATCCCTACAACACTCAATGACCGAGCATATTCACAAGAACAGTGGCACAGACAGAGACTCTACACGTGCTGCTGGGCCTGCTTCCCCCAGCTCCAGGCAGGCGCGGCCTCGGTCAGAGGAGGCCATGGACCTCGGAGACCTTGGTCAAGAGGCTGGGAGCAAACTACAGATGCACAGCGGCGCTGAGCAGAGCCGGATCCAGAAACATGTGGGAGAGGCTTGATTCAAAGGCCATGGCTGTCACTAACTCCATGCATGCCAACTTAAAAAAAGAGAAATAGAAACCATGACCAAGGAGTCAACATCATCCCCTGGTCACTTATTTTCAAAATCGCTGGTATGTCTATTCAAAAACATACTGAGTATATATAATCTTGTTACCATTTTATTATTTCAGTACAACTTATTATTTCATGTTATTTCAATAATAGTATGATGTTTCCATTAGTTCAAGTGAGTAGCTGCACCCACTTCACAAAATTTATTTTTTTCTCCATTTTTTCCTCTACTAGTGGTTAAAATTAAAAGTATTTGACAAAGAACAGGGGAGCTGTGTTCAATATGCATTGATAGCAATGTATACTTTAAATGATAATTGCTTTGTCTGAAACTGGTATAAACCTAGTGAATAAAACCCATTAACCATCAAATAGAAACTGTATAGCAATGATGAATTTAAATACGCCTAGATTTATGTTTATTTGTAACCTCTTTATTTTTAAGACTTTATGATTTAAAGAATATTTAAGCTTAAGTTTTAAGATTACTTTAACTTATCAGAACCAGCTCTTGCTTCTTTTTTCCCTACAGTCAATACTTCTTTAATTCCTGAAAAAGCAGCTCCGTGTGGCGAAGTGAGTGAGTATGATAGGATTATTTTCATGTCGTGCATATTCCAGTAGCAGGAAACATGTCAGGAAATGTGCTTTTGTTTGATTTATTAATTCCCCAGTCTAGCAGAGCGGCTGACTCATAATAGCTAATAAATAGTTGCTAGACAAAGTCAGAAACATGACATCACCAGCTGCTGTCACTCAGATCAGATAACCAGATCGGCAGGCAGGAAGTGCACAGGTGACACCGTCACACTGTCACAGCACTGGATACCAGCCGCCACCCTGGCCCCCGAGCTCAGTGAGGCAGCACAGTCTGTACGCATTTATCATTCCAGGACTTTACGTCCAGCAAGGCGTGGGATGTCCCGAAAGCCCTGGAGGAGGCCCCTCTTACAAGCACCCTATAGTGTGAGTGACAGTGGGTCAGGGGAGGCTGAAGTCTGCTGCACAAGGTCACGGGGTGTGCGCACGGCACCTGTAACTTACTCACCCCCCATGACTTGCGATCCAGCACTCCAGGACAAGCAGCTGAACCCCACACCAGCGTGTGGGAGGCCTCCCCATGTCTGCTGCCTTCCGAAGACTCAGCAGCACCTTTCTGGCTGAGGAGTGTGCAGACACCTTGGCAGCAGGCATCTCCCCAAAGACGCCAAGGAAAAAGACAAAAGTCCAGACTCTACAGACTACAAATTGTAAGCCCCATGCTCACATGTCACATCGTGGCCATTATTTGTAATACTGGAATTAGCGTCTCTTTTCATAGAGCACTGTTAAGTGAGTCAGGCTGATTCACTGCAATAGTTTTCAGGGTGAAGTGCTAGAGAACAAGATGACACACAGTTTTCAGTTCTAGCCAAATCACTCTGTGAATAAAAACAACTCCCAGGATAGGGAATTTTCAGTTTCAGCATATCTTTTTGTGGCCTCTATATCCCATTTAAAATGTCTCATTTGGTAAATGTTGCACCTTACATTTTGTGTCCATTGAAATGTGTTTATTGGTCAAGTTATTATATGTTGTAAGTTTGATTATATATCATGAAGTGCAGTTATGTATAAGATTAATGAAATATTTAGTGAATGTTTAAATTTAAAAAAATGTTTACAGGAAAAGACACACTGACATTAATCCTTCTCCAGATATTTTATGCTGTCATTCTTGCCCCTTTCTGGCACAGTTCTAGAAGTCCACTTGCCTCAGTGTCTTTGGGAGGACTGATCGAAACTATGCTGACGTCGTTGTTACACGTCAGGTAATGGACAGGCGGAATCGCGAACATTCTACAGTGTGTCCCCAGATGAGCCACGGTGCAAATTCTGCCTCTTTCACAAAGTGAAAAGGCCCATGAAAGGTAGTTTGTAATTAGTTCTGAACATTGGGCAGCCACAGGAGAATAATGAAAGGAATTCACAAAAGAAGACTTCCGAAATTGATTCAGGATGAGGCAAAAAAAAAAAAAATGGCACAAATATGCTAGGAGGGAGGTGGGCATTCTGAAGGAGGGTAGAGAGAAAGTGTCATGCTGTAATAATTCTGTAAAATTTAAAATTTGTCTACTCTTTGGTCATCCCTCATCTGCATGTGTATGTAATACATAGGTTTTCTCACTACTATGTGTGGCTTGTATAAAGTTTGAATCACTTTCTTAAAAGTGCCTGTGGGGTGTGTGTGTGTGTGTGTGTGTGTGTGTGTGTGTGTGTGTGTTTTCTATTCCTTACACAGACGCTAGGAGGTCAAGTTCAAATTCATGGTCTGTTCACCTGCAGTCAGACTGTGCCCACACCTGCAGTCTTGCCCTTGTGAGAACACTTTGTGGGGTGACTGCTGACCCTTCTCCCCCAGTGGGTCCCAGGTTGGGGGCCCACTGCAGTCAGCTTGCAGTACAGTGATGCCTTTCTCCATTGCAGAGCCCCCCACAGCAGGGCCCTGCCTGCCTCCATGCCGGCCTGAGGGGCGGGCAGCAGCGGGCCCAGCACACTCCTTCCTGCCCTTCCTGTGCATGGCGGTGCCCACTTTTCCTCCTGCCACATAGGATCGCCCACCACATTGCACAGCCATTTGCTTTCAAGGACTGAGGGACAGACTTGCTTGGGGCGCCTCCTTCCTGCTTTGCTGATATTTTGGGGAAGGCTCATGCTTGCCATGGCTTTTATCATAAAGTCTGGATTTACCTGCTCCTATGTTTATGGATCCTAAATTTAGGAAAGCAGGGGTGGAGCACAGAGCCTTCAACAATATGGAGATGAGAAGAATCCACAAACAGACACAGCCCCAGCAGGTGACCCCCGACTGGTGGATTCACAGGGAGTGGAATCAATTTCCCTCCACCAAGAGACTGAGCTGTCCACACAGCTGAACTTGCACGCTGGCCCTGGTGGCCTGTGACTCTGTGGACCTCACTCTGAAACAAGGAATGTTCCCCTCCTGCTGCTTCTCCTCCTCGTCCTCTTCCTCCTCCTCTTCCTCGTCCTCTTCCTCCTCCTCTTCCTCTTCCTCCTCCTTTCCTTCTCCTCTTCCTTCTCCTCCATCCCTTCTTCCTCCTGCCCCACCTCCTCTTCCTCTTTCTTCTTTTGTCCGCTTTTTTCTCTTTTTCTCCTTCCCCTTTCCCTTCTCTTTTTCCTTCTCCTGCTATTTCACACCACAGTTTAAAAATAGGTTTTCTATTAGAATCTGTTTTCTGTTATTAGGAAGGAACTGAACGTATATTGCTCGTGTTTATAGTTATATAACCAAGACTAAGGTGTTGCCGGTTTTGGCAAGACGTTTGGTCTACGCACCGTTTTTTACACCCGAAGCAACTCTGTGAATAAGTAAATAATGGGTTATTGTAAAACAGAATCGGGGGCTGGGGATTTAGCTCAATGGCATAAGCACCTGCCTTGCAAGCACAGGTCCTGAGTTCGATCCCCAGTACTGATAAAAAAAAAAAAGACAGAATGGGGGTCTCACGTGAGATTGGGTGAATGATTTCACATGTATGAACTTCCAGGAACCTGGTGCACAAGGAAACTTCTGGTTCCAGCTGTCGGAGCAGATGACCCTCTTACTCCAGAGGTCTTTCTGGAGGTCACAGGGGCTGAGAGCCAAGTGGGCATCTCCACCGAGTGCCATGAGCCCTGCGCCTCTGTGGGGGCAATGCGCAGGGCCGCTGAGGGGTTTGAACAGGGCCTGTCAGGGTAGGCTAATGTGCTAGGAGGCTGCTGGAAAGCTGTGCACCTTTGACGAGAGCAATAACAATACATGGCCCAGTGTCTACACCATGCCAGACAAAATGTCACGGTGAGAATCACAGCGAGCTGGGCATGCCAGAGAGGTGGGCAGGGCATCACAGAGGGTGTGGCAACCAACTTTCCTCCTTCGTTTTGTCTCCAATCAAGTCCCTTTTCCCTCTCCCTTTCTTTCTCCCTGTATCTCTTGCTTTCTTTCCTTCCATCCATCTTTTTTGTCCTCTTGAATATCTACATTTCAAAATCCTCACACAAAACTTCCATGACCAGTGTTTTGCTGACGTCTTCTGGCAGGGTGACACTCTAATTCTTCCCAGATGACAAGCAAATGACCCGGCTGTCTTCTGAGGCGGCCTGCTTTTTCCTGTCCAGTGCTTCCCCCGCCAGCCTCCAGCCACCCCAGGGTTCCTGAGGACCAGTCCCGCTCCTTCCTTCCCGCACCTCCCTTCCCGCACCTCCCTTCCCGCACCTCCTGCAGGAGTCACGGGAACCCAGACTCAAACACTAAGTAAATCTCACTCTCACCGAGCAAGGAAACATGGACAGTTCTCATTTGGTGCTGGTGTTGTTTAGGTTTTACATCTTCTTCAAATTACTTTGGATGGGATGGGTTTGACTGAAGTAAAGCCACCTTGAGGAAAACCCACAGGTAATTCTCTTTTACAATTTTGCATTCCGTTGTTCAGAGCATCAAGCAATTTTATTACTCTGTGACTCTGGCATAAAATCTCAGTTTAAATTTTATTTTCAAATTTAGTGTTAGGGAAAATTTTCCACTCTTGAGAGAAGTTTGGAAGCTGCTCTTTCCTGATAATGAATGTATGGTAAATTGCCAAATTTCTCTTCTTGCCATAGAGGCCTAGAAATTAAAAATTAAATATTAATTTTTGTCTCTATCATTCTTTTAATCTTCATTTATGCAAATTAATTTTCTCTTTATGACTTTAGTTTTCAATTTTTTTCTAAGGTGCTCTATGTTTTAAACAAGTCACTGGAAATTAATCCTAAAAACAGTTGTGAATAAATTTCTTTTTTAAACTGAGAGGATGGTGATGGCGCCCTGATTTCCCTGCATGCATGCTGTGCCACCTGCTTCTGGGTTCTCCTCCTGCCGCCGCCTCCGGAAGGACCTGGGTCTGGAAAGTGCTCAGCTGCATGGTGTGGGCCCAGCTTTCCTGTAGCCGGCTCCACAGACCTAAACCAGCACCCCTGGGAATGTCCCACAGGGACACGAAGAGGGCCAGCAAGCCCTGGCCGCAGGAGCTCCCCGCCCACCGCGGGGCTGGCGGCTCTCAGCTGCGCGTGCAGGGCGCAGGCACCCGGGACCTGAAGCCCAGGGAGCCGCAGTCACCACAGGGAGACGCCACCCCGATCCCTGCCAGACACTGCGCGTTCTCTGCCCTCTGCCCCTCACTGCTCTTCGTACACACATAACTTCTACGTCTCGTTTATGAGATATTCGTATTTCATGGGTTTAGTCCCTCACAGCCTTTCCTTCTGCGCTCATGGAGCCTATTTACCAATAAAGGCGCTACCGCAAGAAAGCCACGAACGTGTCTGTAATTTACACATTTCAGTGCTCTCTAAAGATGTTCCTGGAACAAACACATGTGGATTTGACAAAGGGTTCGAAAAACGCGGCTCCTCCTGGGTCTCATAAATGGCTTGAGGCATGTTAGGGAGGAGCCGCTGGAATGACAGGTGGGGCCGCCGCGCCCCTCAGCCTCCTGGCCGCGTGCTGAGCTCCCCCTGCCGGCGAGGCTCCCTGACCACCCTCAGGCCCTCTGACGCGGATGTGCGCTACGCGGCCACACTTTCCGGGGCTCCATCCTGCAGGCGGCAGGCACTGTCTGTGGCAGGCTCTGCTGGTCCCTTCCGGCACCGCTTGCCTTAGGGAAAGGCGGCAGCGCAGGGACAGAGGCCTCAGGAGAGAACCAGGCGTCCTGTGCTCTTAGCTGCGAGCCACTGGCTCCACTGCTCTTAATTAAACGCCTCCTGGAAGCCTGAGCCTTACGATAATTAGGAAATGAGAAAACCATAAAGATGCTGCATAACACTGGGGCCACGGGAAGTCCCCTCCCGATGTGCACAGCGATGCTGGAGCAAGACCCAGCCAAGGTGCAGGGCCCCTGCCTGACTGCTGAGCCCATCTGACAACACCGGTTCGACTAAGCTCTGCCAGACACGAGTCCAGCAACATCTTAATAACCTACAGGCTTCTTAGGTCAGGAAACCGAGGGTCTCGTTTCCCTGAGAGTAGACTGCAACCGGCTCCGACATGCTCAGACGTTAGCGCCGGAGGAGCCAGGCAGGTGCCGCTGTCTTTGGTTGCAGTTAGAGGTGTGATATGACTAATGAAAGAGGACAGTGGCATCAGAGAGGCCCAGGAGGTGAGTGGGGAGACAGCAGGTGGACGAGCACATTTGTGTTTAATTCTCGGGGTGTGGTGGTGTCACCATCTGAACGCTGTGCCTCCCCAGAATTTGTTTGTTGAAGTCTTAACTTGCAATGTGATCATGTTAAAAAATGGGGTCTCCCAGAGGTAATGAGGGCTGGACAGTCCCAAGGACAGGACCTCAGAAGGGGATCAGGACCCTTGGGAGAAGAGACACCAGCAAGCTCTCGCTCTCAGCATAAGACGTCATCTCATCACTGGGAGAAAATACGCAACATGCACAACTTCGAGGAGGAGAGGTTTGCTTTGTCTCACAGTTTCAGAAGATCAGTCCATGGTTGGCTGCCTCCAAGGCAGAGATGGCCAGGACAGGGGAAAAGGCACAGAGGAGAGCTGCCCACAGGATGTGGCCAGGAGAAAGAGTAAGAGGGGCCCCTAGGAGGAAAGTGGGCCCTTTCAGGTCACACCCTATTCCAGCCAGCCACCCGCTGAAAAGCACATGCTGCTGCCATCTAGGGGATGAATAACTGATGAGCACATCAAGTCACCTGGCAGACGCGTGAGGTGGTGCGGGGCACCCCAGACCTGAAGCTTAACACTCTCCATCGGGCTCACGGCAAGACGGTGCAACCCACAAACCAGGAGGAGGGCTCTCACTAAGCTGAAAATGACCACTACCATGACCTTGGACTTTGGCCTCCAGAACTGCTGGCTACTAGGTCCCCCAGCCCACAGCAGTCTGTGAGAGCAGCCCAGCTGGCTAAAGATGGGGTTAGAAGGCACCTACACTCTCGGGCTGTTCACGCTCCAGGAAACTGCAAGTAAATGCGTACACAGAAAAACACAGTCCAAAAGGCCCTGGCTTTCCATATCCGGTTCCACGCTCAAAGCCCCCCCTGCCAGACTGTAACATTGGAGATGGGCAGAGCACCCCAGAGAATTCCGAGCTGTGTGTTGCCATGGTGATGGAGTGGCCATTTTAATCAACAGGTTTTCCAAAATAACCTCGCTTTTCAACTGAACACTGTTTTATAGAAAATGGGGTTCCTATTTATACAGTGCTTCACAGCTTATAAAGCATTTTCTAATGTAAGACCAAGCGCTGACCCTTTTACCCATGGATGACCCAGAGTTATTTCCTCACCGCTGGCACATGGGGGAGCTGGAGCGTGAGGGGGCTGCGGACCTGCAGTGCGCCTGGGCCACATGTTAGTGACTTTCATTGTGTCATAATCACTCTGCATGAGGAAAAGGTCATGGGCTGCTCTGAATTCTCATACCTAAGTCAGGGCTGGGGACACTGGCGCAGTTCTACTGGTTTAAAGTGGTTTCCGTCTCCGGGGACTGGGAAATCGTTTCACCTTACACCTCCACTGCCTCATTTTGGGTCTAACATCACTCTGCTTCCTCTGCCTGTGGTTCACTGACAACATTGTGAGTCGGGAGCTGTTTTTCTGTCTAAATGTGCAGTGGAACCCTTTAGCCTCTCAGCTCATTTGTTCTGGTTTTTAGGCTCACATAGTACTGTGCTCTTCTTGAATTTTCCAGTGCTACACTGTCTTGTCTCTGTCAAGTGATAAAGCGTTGCCTTTCCTGCCTGCCTAGTCTGGACCTCTGGAGAAGTCTGTGCTCTCTGTTGGTTGTCAGGTTTCTCTCCAATGGGTCCATGTGGTCAGGAGCAGACTCTGAGATGCTGTGGTCAACTGTGCACAAAGCCAAGCCAGCGCAGTCAGGGAGGGGCTTTTCCAGTCCGTATCCCCTGTCAGTGGCTCCAAAACACCCCCAGTCTCCCTCTGAGGGATGAGCTCCCCAAAGGTCCTGGTTGCCCTGAGAAGCCGCACTTGTCACCTCGCGGGGGACTGTCACAAGTGTACGGTGCCTGCACTGCGAGTTATGTCCGGCAGCTCCGGGTGGGAGACCTGCAAGCTCCAGGAGGCCTGGCAGCTGCCGTCAGCAGAGACACGAACCTGTACAAACCTGTGCCTCAACTCCAGGCTCCCCAGCACAGGACTCCAGGGACCCTTTCACCTCGGTGAACCAGACCGGTGTCGTTCCCCTCCCTTTGTACCTCAGTGTTCCCTCTTGGCATCATTCCTCTTTGATTCCAGCAGCCCCCAGAGGGCAGAGGGAGACTCGCTGGATTCTTTCAGCCATCAGTCAATACACTCGCCACAGAGAAACCCCAGCTGGCCCGTGAGTGCTCTGTGGGCTTCAGGAGAGCATCTTGGAGTCCGGTGCTTGGGGACTGCAGGCCTTTTTTTCCTGGAAACCTGCTCCACTAACCACAATCTCATCTCCCAGGCGGGGCCCTCAGGCTTGAACCTGGGCTCAGTCCACGCACTGTGCAGTGCTGAGCCGTGTGTGAAACTGTCTTCCTGCATCTCTGTTTCCTCACCTGAAAATGGGCATTGTCCTGAGCAGACAGCAAGGGTGAATGGTGGAGTCGAACAGGGGACACTAATGATATTTTCACCTATTAGCTAAGCATAATCAAAACATGGCTAAGTCCAATATTTCACTGTGTTAGTTAAAGGATGAAAAAATACAGAGCTGCAGGTTTGATTTGAACAAACGGTCAAGATTTTTTTCACAGTGACAACAATGATTTCTTTGTGTAGGACCTGATGGCTACAGGGTACACACCTGCCAAGCACTGCGCACACCTATAGAGATGCATGCATGTGTGCATGGACATGTTCACATGTATGCCATCTATGTTTGTGTACACACACACACTTGCATCTCAAGCTGATGGGGGTTGCTGAGTCCACAGGTAGACGACAAGGATCACATGTAGATTAAGCCCTTAATGACACTAAGTAGACTCAGGGAAGACTTGGGGCCTCGGGGACAGGGCAAGTCACCGCTCTGTGCTGACTCTGCCCGCACTTTCCCCAGGGTGCCTGCGTTCTCAGCTTCCAAAGCACTGAAGCTCTTATGTCCCTGAGGTGGGCCTTGCTGGGAAAGTGGGGCCGCAAATCTGGCGTTTCTGTGTGGACCACGATGGATGCACACGGAGTCTGCTGTCCCATCTCCCAGTTTGTGGTTGTGGTACAATAGAAGGTACCTAGCAAGCACTGCCACGGTATAAATTACAGTCCCGCTTTGTGCTCTAGAACTGCTGCCACCATGGGCATGGAATGTCTGCTGAGAGCAAAGAGTTCTTAAAGCACGCGTGGCTGTCCTTTCAGTGGGGCTTTCTGTAAAAGAAAATTAGGCAACACACACTTATGCTCCCGTCTAGTGTAGCACACATGCGTGCTCACACACGCATGCCGTGGAATCACTGCTCCCGAGCCATCCCTTACCACAGGCTCGGGTGGTCACAATGTGCTCCCGGCCCTGAGGGCTCTGCTTCAGGCAGGCTCCCCCTCATCACAGGCGGCCGCCTTGCGCAGCCGGCTCCTGCACTCTGGAAGCTCCACAGAGCTCCAAGGATGTTCGTCTCCTCCAGGAATCAAGCAGCTCCTCAGTGCTGAGACTGCACTGGCTTTATCTGACCACGTCACCATCCTGTCTGCAATGGAAGGTTCTGAGCCACTTGATAGAGACCAGAGGTTTTTATTTGTGTTTTCCCCTCTGGCCTGTGCTATTCTGACTTGAGGTTAGGCCGGACCCTCTCATCTGCGCTCTTCAGTTTCTCTGAGGTCTCATCCCGGTCCCTCGCTGCTCTGCACCTCCAAGCTGCTGGCTCAGTCTTTGGGGAGCTTCGGGCTCACTGTGCCTCACCCCTCAGCTCGGGAAGAGCTGCCGCTCAGAACACCAGCACGCCCTCCTGTGCCTACCACTGTGCCCACTCCACGGGGCAGAAGGCAGGAGCCTAGTCCCTTCCTGTCCTGGAGCTGAGCACATTGCATTTCTCTCCCATGCTCGCCCGTCTCCAAGGGTACAGTGGGGATTTTCTGGGGTGTTGTTCACGTGTAGATCCCAGCACACTCCTGGCCCCCAGTGAGATGTGTCAGCCCCCCTCGAATGTCTAAGGTGCCCAGTGGGGACTGACAGCGGAGCCCTACCTGCACCCCCACTCCCGAGGCTAGCAGCCGCTGCCCCTGCCCAGGACCAGCTCAGCTCTGCTCCTGGGACTGGCACCGTGCTGCCTGCCCCGTGCTTCTGGCTCGCGGAGATGTACACTGTTCCTGGTCTTTCCAGTATGGCAAGATCATCTCAATTCTCCCGAAGACTTGCTTTGTCATATCAAGCAACAGCACTTATGCAGTGACCATTTTACCAAGAAAAGTACTATTTGAGTTTTATGAAGGCTCTGCCTTCAAATGTTATTTTTATTGTGCTTCCAAAACAGTGAACCAGGGGCTGGGGGTGTACCTCAGTGGCACAAGTACCTGCTTGGTAACTGTGAGGTCATGAGTTCAGTGGCTGCTACCACAAAAGCAAAATCCCCAAAGAGTGAACTGCTTTCTCACATAGTGAGGGAATCTCTTGTGTTTTCCCACATCTGTAATTTTTATTTCACATATGCCATGCCTAAAATATCCCACACATTCTGCCTATCTAGATGCCTTGGATTCTCAGGAACTACATGGATTCCCACTCCTCAGTGAAATACTCTGTGCCAGCCTTGCTGAGAATTGCTTCTCCCTTCCAAGGTCCCTTGGCAGGCATCCTTCCTCTGGGCTGCCGATTTGTCCCTTTCCATCTACAACTGGGTGGTGCCTGGTGGAAACTGTTCTGTGTTCCCTCCAAATCCAGCAGAGACAGAAAGTGAATGGAGACCTCGGAAAGAAGGAAGTTCTTCTGGGGTTCTACCAGCCCAGTGTGCAGAGCGGGAGGAAACTCGGGCAGAGTTGGGGTCAGGGCAGTCTCTGTACAGACACAAGCAACACGACCTTATCCAAACCCACAGCTCCGGGTGTTAACAGTCATCTGACAGAGGCATCTTTGACCCGGCCTCCTGGAGCCTCAACAAACGGCTGGACAGCACCAGGGACTTGAGGCAAAGAACCCTGCTCAGCCTCCTAACTCGATGTTCTTGGAGAGAGGTCAAAGGGTTTTATTTTGCCATGCAGCTATCAATGGAAGTAAACGCTAACACCCCTGAATGTGTAGGGAAGCTGTGGAAATGATGTGATTTTTTCTTTCTCTTTTGGTTCTCCGTCCTTCTCACCAATGAGTCCCAACATTGGGTCAGTCCAGCAGATTCAGTCAGAACCCCCGAGCAGCAAGCCGCTCAGGTTTGAAATTCACAGCCAACATGGCCTTTCTGGATCAGCTCTTTCGTGGCCCTGCAGTGCACCGTAAATGTTCTAGTTACAAATGAAATCTAACAGGTTTACGTCAAATTGTAAAGTGGGGTAATTACCGAAGTTCTGTGTGCTTTTCAAGGAAATATGAAAATGCTCATAACAAGTTAGGGGTTTAGTTCTGCCATAGTCAAGGATCTGCAGCACCCCCAGCCCCTGTTCATGCCAAGCCAAGCCCACCAAACCCTCATCACGGGGCGTCGGCCACAGAGGTAAACTCAGCACCATTCCAGAACCATGGTTCACAAGTGGGTTTGAAGGGACGTTCCAGGGGTTTCACCCACATGGAGGCGTGAGGGAACCTGCTAAATACATGGACACAGCCGTCCCTGCATATCCACAGCGTCCCCGAATTCAACCAACCAGGTCAAGACGCTCAGAATGACGTGGATTTCCAATGAAGCGGGGTTTTACTCTGCTCACTATTTACTAACAGTAAAGTGTGCCAGTGATTTACACAGCATTACCATGGAGCCGGGCTCTGCAAAGGGTGCTCAGAGGGTCCACAGTGTAGAGGAGTGTGTGTGTCAGTTATGAACAGAAGCTAAGCCCTTCTGTGAAGGATGCAAGCATGGATCTGGGGGCCGGGACCCAGGAACCAGAGATCTTGGACACCAAGGGATGCTGTGTCCTCTTAGGATAAATGCTACTGTTTCACTTTCCCTTTTACTAATGGACATACTTTCACAGCTTTTAAAATGGGATGGTCTGGACCTGTGCACACTTAGATTTTCATTCACGGAACCCAGTGGCATACAGGACAACACCACTGAATATTAAAAACTATTTACCACAATCAATTATGTTGCCCCCCCAAATACCTTTCAGCACTGAGGTTCTAATTGTCCCTTAAAGTGATATGCCCTGCTCTATATTTTGACACAAATTCATAGTAAATTGAAAACAAAGACTTTAAAAGACCAGCATGGAAGCAGAGTTGATTTTAGAACTCAAAGCACATGAAGATTGCTTGCCAAGCATGGACATTATAAACCAGATTCGAGTTAAAAGCAGTTTTGGAGACACAGTTCTTCCTTCTAGAGACTGCTGTGCTCTGGACAGAAGTCTGACCCTGCCCAGTGCAGTTCCGTGGAGTCCGTGGAGCAGTGGCCCTGCTCTTCCTCACAGATCTGCTGTGCGGTGGCACTGCCCCATCCTGTTTTCATTCACAGTGCCCAGTGTGAGGCGATGATCTCACCACACTGCCAGTCTGAGCGACACAGGGCAACCTCGGAAGGACAGGAGGCCAGGGCTGGGGATTTAGCTCAGCGGCATGAGCACCTGCCTTGCAAGCACACGGTAGTGAGTTTGATGCCCGGTACCAAAAATAGATAAATAAATAAATAAATAAATAAATAAATACAGGAGCCCTGAGGATGCCAGCCCTTTGTGGTCCTACTGTGCAGACCCAGCTTTGGCCACAAGCAGGGGACTGCCACTTCTCTCCACCAATGGGCTGGGCAGTACAGGGTGAGTCCTCGGCTATGTTTGGGACGCATCTTTCATCAGAACTGTAAAAGGACTTCTTTGATACTCTCTATTCTCACATGTGTAATTTATGGAATTAAAAACCTTTACAACCCACAGTGGACACTGACTGAGAAGTGGCACTGTAAGCCCACAAGGGCCTGGTCCTGTGATTTAGTCAAGTCTGAAGGTGGGACTGTTCCTATTCCGGGCCACTGGTCATGGAAAGGGCCGGTCGAGCTTGCTCAAGACATGCCTATCAAGCAAAAACTGCCACACTATGATTGGATTGCACAGAATTACTTTATTCTCCTAACCATTCTTCCATGAAATTGTTGGGAGCTTTCAGAAGAAAAAAAATAGATGTTCAGTTCTTGAAGGGAAACTTAAATGACGATATCAAAGGTAGAATAGGAACCCTTGGCCTGCAAATTGGCTCATCGGGAGAATCAGTGAGTTACCGATCCTTCCCTGGGACAGACTGGCGCAGCTGTACCACACTCGCCTATGTAAAAGCACTGCGTCTTATCAGGAACATCTATGTAACCACATTCATTGCATTATTTCCCTGTTCTTTTCTGGATGGAAAACCACATACAAAATAGAAAGATGTCGAGTCAGGTGTGGTGATGAGCACATGTAATCCCAGCACTCAGGAGGCTGAGGCAGGAGGATCATAGCAAGTGCAAAGCCAGCCTGGGCTACACAGTGAGCTCAAGGCCAGCCTGAATTGCATAGTGAGACCTTGTCTTGCAAAAACAAAGAGAGAGAGAGAGAGAGAGAGAGAGAGAGAGAGAGAGAGAGAAAGACAGAGACAGAAACAGAGAGGTGATTAAAAACGAAAAATATTTGGATATTAGGAAAATAAAAAAATAAAATCCAACTCCTAAAAGGGGAATTTGTTGTTATAAGTTGAATCACTGACACAAAATAGATTTTTAAATAAAATGAGATCAAGTGGAAGGACTTCCACAAGACTTCACATGGAGGGTCCGCTGGTGCCCTCATGACAGCTCCCGTCCTGATTTCTGCAGGCTCTAGAGCCCTGTGTTGAATTTCGGCCCTATTTGCACACGTCCAGCGAGCGCTGAGCGTCTTGCTTCACTTCGTAGCTGATCGCATTAGAGGGAGACGCACAGCACGGCGCATGCGCTGGGACCGCAAGGCGAGACCGCGGGGCGGACGGAGCCGGACCAGGAGCGGAGGCTGCTCGGCACCAGCCGTGCATGTCCGTCCACCTGGCTTAGAGTCAGTTCACAAACAAAGGCTTGGTGGATTGAAATAAAAGAAATGCAGCTGGTCGGCGTGTTCAAGTTCCCATCTGCCACTTGCTAGCCGCAAAGCGCAATTATTTAACCTCTTTGAGGCCAGTTTTCTCCTCTATAAGGTGGACTCGATCAAGTCCCTCCGGAGCAGAGGTGGACATTGCCCGTGTTTGCCTGGTGTGTAGGGAACAGTGACTGTCATCATTAGACATCGTAGAGCTTTCTATGAAGCTCATCAGAAGTGAGCTTCATAGAAATGCAGTGTGTACAATTTTTGGAAAAATGTATTTTCATTAAAAGATGAGTTTAGGACAAGGCTCTACCAACAAGTCATCTGAGTTGCTGGCCCTCTCAGCAGCGTGCAGAGGTTCGAAGACAGGAGAAATTACACAGTACGGTGCATCTGTGGAGGACGTGGGGCTCGGGGAGGTGCGGGGTGTGCAGGAGGCTGAGAAACAGGTGAGGCTGCTGGACTCTCCCTTGATGGCCGGAGCAGGTGCAGCCAGCTGTGCTCAGGCCGCGTTTAAAGCACGTTTGCTACCCTTCCGCTGCTCTCCACACAGCGGTGGCGGAGCGATTGCTCTTGCTGCTGGAGCGCACCCTGCGAAGAGGCAGCTGCCTGCTCCCTTGATTCTGCCCGGACCACGTGACCTTGGTTCCTCCAACTGCCACGTCCTAACTTAGAAACCCTACTAGGTTAATACTGAAATAAAATCAACGTTCATTCTTTTTGATATTTCCAGAGTTACAAGTTACAGGCTACACCATCAAATCAGCCCGGGGAAAGGAGAATGCACGGCCAGTTTCACTGCTACACACCTTTTCTCTCCTTCACTGCAAGAAAAAGCGTAATTTATCAGCCTCTGTCGCTCAGTGAACTGGAAACTACAGCTTTATGCTAGAGGAAGGGACCTACAGGAAGAGACCCACACAAATTCCATCTGATTCATCTAAAAACTCAGTGTTTCCTGATGTCCCCACAGCAGGCACCTTTCAATCCCCCTCCCCTCTAAGGCATGTGATGTCATGCGCTGTATTTAGCCTGTCTCTGCCGTCCCCATGGCAACTCTGTACCAACACAGCTGAAGTGCTAACTTCACTCCAAATTTAATGAATATAAAGCTAATCCTGTTATTATTCTTAACAGTTTTCCAAGTAGCTTCTTCTGAAAGCATTCTCGCTTGTGTATTCTGTCCTTTAAAAGCAGATTATTGGAAAATTACACGTGTGACGCACTCGGCCCCTGCTGGCCAGCAACACAGGCCCCTGTCGTTCCACGCACAACCCCGCCAGTGAGAAGGAGGTCCCGTCCGCCCACGGCGGGCCTGCGTGTTTTTCTTGCAATTCCAGGATGGGTAATTGCTGTTAAATATAGCAATTTGGGCCATTAAACATTTCAGAGCCTGTCACTAAAATTATGGTAAAATAATAGTTTTTAAGACAGGCCACATTATGTGCATTTGTATGGATGTTAAAGGGTACTTCCATTACCCTGTTCTATGTTGTAAATGTGCTCACAGAAACTTCGGTATTGTACACGACGACCTCTGTCCAGCCCTTTCATCCTCCACTGAAGAACAACTGAGATGTGAGAGGCCCACTGAAACGTAACCTTGGGTAAGACCAGCTCCAGGCGTCCTCACTATGATAAGTACTAAATGTCACAAAAGCCAAAACCAAAACACAAACAAGACCCCCAGCGCCCCGCTGTCCCCAGTGCTCACTGATGTACATAGGGCTGCCTGAGTTGCCCGGTCTCCCGGGCTGAGCACCATGCCTCCCACCTGGAGAAGGCTGAGGTCCAGGCTGCACCTGTGCGAGGGTGCCCTCCACCCTCTCTCCTTATGCCCAGAGCCAGAGGGGACAGGAGCTCACAGTGAGCTGAGGATGGAGTCTGCCATGTGTCCCAGCATTGCTGAGTTCACTGCTCACCCCTCGTTCTTGCTCATCAGCTTCCTAAAGGGTCCCACGGGTGGAACAGGAGTGACCATAGCAGAGACATTTCAGGAACTTACGCACCAAGCACAGAATACAACATAAGTCACCGGACTGCACGGAGGAATGGTGCCCCGCCAAGAGGGAGAGAGCCTGTCTGGCCAGCAGGGCCAGAAGTCACACAGGGTCACAGTTCCCACGGACACTTTCTGCCAGCTTCTTTGGACACTGTGGGAAATGGAGGAGACCCGGAAGAAGCTTTCTTCCTGTCCAACCTGGCCCCACCTTGCTGGGGCCATCTTCCAGGCCACCTGGACGATGCTGTGTCCAGGACAGCTGTCTTTCTTGCCATTCTGGGCCCTTGGGCTGCAGCCTCACTCAGCTTTGCAAACAGATGCATCTTGAAGCACCGCAGACCCCTCCTCACACACCTGTGTGAGCTCACCGTCACAGCTGCTCGGGAATGCACGCTGAGCAAGGCGGAGTGACAGATCAAGCCGCAGGGGATCAAGGTTAAGACAGAAATAAGCAGAGATGAGAGAAGAAATGGCCAAATTAAGTGAAATTATGTCCTCTAACTCCTGACTCCCCTGTGGAGTTAGAATCAGTGGACTGAAAGGAGTATCACTTATGCGGCAGGAGGTCCTCACGCAGGAAGGAACCGCACTTCCCCACCCAGAGTTACATTTCTGTCACCTCGTATTTCCATTTCAGACCTTGTTTTGCCTTCCACAGCATGTGTTTTTCTTTCTTATACAAAGTAAGTTTGTGTGTCAAAATCCATCCCTAGATTCCACAAACACGAACTCTGCTGCTTACCCTATGCAAGCTACCTCTCAATCTGTTACCTGCCAGCAAAGCCACCAGCCAGCTCGGCATCTTCCGAGTTCACACAGATACAGCCCGTAAAGCTAACCGGGCAGTCTCTGAGAATCCCCACCATTTACTCTCTATTTTAGGGACTTTACAAAATAAAAGAATGTCCTTTTAATCTTAGCCTTATGTTTGACCACCTGATTCCCTGATAAAGATTGGTAGAGAGTAGGCAATTGGTAGATGAATAATGAATTAATTTTAACAAGACACATTTTAATTTAGCCTGTCTTTATGCAAATAAATGTGCACAAAGACATGAGATTGTTTGCGGAAGAATCCAAGGGGAGCCCAGGACTGTCTTCTGATTCTGAGGTAGACACTGCCCACAAGTAACCCTGAAGTCAAACAACAAATGCTCCAGGGATGAAACTACATAAAATAAGCACGTGGGGCCACACACTGGCCTAAAATTGTTACTCAAGGGTAGTCAGTTAAAGTAAAGACCCTGGAGACAGACACGTGTCGTAGTTTCTTTTTCTAATTGGAATGTCATTAATCATAAACTAAAAGCCAACGAAGGAGGGGATTTATCCATGAACACAAACTCCCTGCCTTGAGCCTTGAACTTCGAAAAGTAAGGCTCAGTTCAGCGTCGCTGTGTTTCACATTTGGTGTTCTCATTATTTAACCTCTGCACTGAAGCGAGGCCCTTAACCTCAGGACATGTTTACCGCCACTATTTCCATGTCCTCCTCTGTCAGCATATTTCCTCCGTGGTCCTCCCTAGCCTGAGAACATCATTCCCCCAATTTTTTCACAAATCAAGATCTGCAGCAGAAAACTGAAGCAGTACAAACCCAGATAATTAAAGCAAATGTCAACAGCCAATAAGTGAGTCAATTAGAGATGTAACTTAAGTCTTTAGCCTCCCGCGTTTCTTTAAGTGTCCCATTTAAACTAAGCTTGCCGACAGCCAGTGCTTCCTGAAGCCAGCACTTCAAAGCTACACGGACAATAATGGAGCGACTCTGGATTCCCGTGCTGAGCCCCTCACACACCACAGAGTGGCCCTCGCCTGCCGATTCGATGTGCGTGATGGGTTAGACTTTGCATCCCCAGCTTTGCCCTGGCCCTCTTACGGCCACAGGCCCATCCCCAGAGGGAGCCCCTGGACTGGGGAGACCACGGGCAAGGAGTGGAAGCCCACTACCACAGGTCAGTAGCAGACTCAGTCTACAGGAATCAAAGTAATGCCACGGTCTCAGAACAGATCCACAGTGACTCTGGCCCAGACCAAATCCAGAACCAGCCGAGTCCCTTAGCTGCCACCGTCTGCATGGCTGTGACGACGCAGCTCCATGTCTGATGGAGAACATTCCAGTGCACAGGTGACTTCTCTAGCACCAAGTACCAGCACAAAGGCGGACCGGAACAGTTAAGAAGAGTCCAGTCTTGGACTCTCAGGCTGGCCAGAGGATGTCGCCAGGAGCCACCTGACCACGCCCCGTGGAGCCTGTTCGGCCACCCCAACAGCCCGCCTGTCTCCCGGCTCACCATATGGATGGTGCTTCTGTCCCGCTGATCTCCAGGAAGTCGTAGCCTTCCTCCAGCTGGAAGTCAGTGAAGACCAGCGCGATGGTGTCCCCCGGCTCAGCGAGGACAGTCCAGGTGCAGTCGGCGTTGTTCTCGTACTCCGAGGGGAAGTGCGGGCTGGAGATGGTGCTGCTGGTGCCCCGCAAGGTTCCTCCGCAGGCGCCTTCAGCTGCAGGGACAGAAGAGGGGACAGCACTGTGTCTGCGGGTGCTCACAGGGCCGAGGTGGCCCCACAGGCCCTGACAACCATGGGTGAACACGTTCTGGGCCCAAAGAGGAGGTGATCGGAAGAAGGACCCCTTTGATTTGCTCCCTTCAGTCTGTGGAAAGGCTCACAGATTAGTAGTCAAGCTGCATTAGGAACGAGTGGTTATTGTAGGAAAAAGTAGAATTATGGCCTTCTTGGGATGATGTAAGGACAAATAAATTTGACATTAAAAAGCTGAATTATAGTACATTCTGTTAGTCTTGAGAAAAGTGTGTATCTTTTCATAGGGAGATGAGGTGGACAAGATTAAATAAGAAATACACTTACTTAGTAGCAATTAAATCATATATGAATGTAAATATATCACAAATTTGGCCATGTGAAAATGTCTATAGTGATATTTTACAAGCACGAATATTTCTTGTGTATTCATGATCAGTAACATGCAATAAACACTTTCCTAATATTTACATTTGCTTCTTTCCTCCGATTTCACTGTGTTCTCCAAATTTAAGTTCTCTCTGTATGAGGAGTTGCAAAACAAAAGAAGTTGTAACACTTTTATTATATAGAAAGGTGAGATGTCCTCAAACAGTGGACTCAGGAGTTATCAGGGTCCAGAGCTGTGCCTGGTGCCTGGATGGAGACATTAAATTAGACACAACTTCTGAGACTGCACCACTCCTGTGTAATCCAACTTCTCGGCATTCCAATACCCATCCAAGGTTTTAGAGTGGAAAATATCCATGCATCTTTATTCTAAGTTGTTGTGAGGCAGGCTACCTTGCCTTGATTTAAAGGGCTGTGAAAAGGGTATATCTCTGTGTGAAGTAGAACAGAAGACAAAGTGTGGGTCTAAAATAAGCAGCTAAGCTGCATTCTCCTGGGAACAAACCTCGGTAACCACCTGAAAAGCGGCCATTAAAACTGTCAGCCCAGCATGCACGGTGCCCAGTGGAGACAGAGGTCTCTCTACATCACTGTGGCATCTGGGCCTCTGCACTGAGGGAGGCCAACTGCCAGCTCTTAGGACACCAGTGGTCAGCTTGAGGGGGCTGACATGCAGTCCTCACACCGTGAGCCAGGCAGCGGGTGGACCATCTGCCACCAGAATGTTTTATCATCTCCAAAGCTGTCACCTGGTGGTGGATTTCAGGACCTCACTGCATCCTCCCCAGCTCCCAGCAGTGTGTCCACCACCACATTTACCCCACAGTGGTTCAACGGGGTCCTCTCTCCCGCAATTCTATATCTGGTATCTGGGTTCCCAGAGCCCCAGAGCCTCAGAGATTAGACCACTCAGACCCTGAATATCTGCGTATTCTTGGACTGCCCTGGCTGTGTGAGTGGGTCAGGAAGGCCCACTGCCCACTGGACAGTGCAGCTCTCTGGCTGGGGAACTCCACAGGGCAGTGGACATGAAAGAAGTCTTACGGCAACTTAGCAGCAACAGGAGTAGGTGCTACAAGAACACAACAGAAAGTAAACACAGAGTGGAAGAGAAACATAAAGCAAGTGGACAGACAAGAAAAACTGTTTCCCCACCACTCCTGTGTGCTCTGGTTGATCCGTCATGCTGAGAAGCGCTTTAACACGCATCGTGGCTAGAAAGAGGCCAGCTCCATAGATGACCGATGTGTTGGTGTCACATGTGCTGCGCTTCACAGGAAGGGTCACAGAGCACCTCTCAGTTCAGCTGGCTGGAATCCTCTTTGAGTGTTAGGCATTTAAAACAAACACAGGTATGTATCCCACGGCACTCATTTTGATGAAAATTTAGACCACCGAGAGCCCTGCTCATCACGGAGTGAGACTGTCGTAAAGCCATGGTCACTGCTGAAGCCTGCTCTGTCTGAACTCTCTGCCTCTTTTGTGCCTCACAAAAAGGATAAAAATGGTACAGAATTTCAAAACTAAATAATAGGAAATTAACACTGGTTAATATATTGCATATTGTCATCTTCAAAGTAGTTGTTCCTATTACAAGATTTAAGCATGAAAAAAATGATCAGTTATTTTTGTAAGAGATTTTTATCTTCTAAACTGAAATGTCTTCCATATCTAAATACATAATAGTACCTGAAGAAGTCCTATCCATCTATGATTTCCATGGAGTAATATGCTTTTAATTTAGATTTAGATTTAAGTATATCTACAATCTGGTTAGTTTTTAAATTGGGTGACATAGTAAACAGTTTTTGAAGCATGTTTTACCTGGAAAGACTAATCAGTAAATTTTAATTAATCACTCAGTTGCCTAATTTCAAGAATCATATTTACTTATCAATTTATCTTCCAGGATGACTGCCAAAGACATTTTCATTGCATTGTTCTAAAATATCACCAAATAAAAAATCTGTGCTGATCAGAAGTGAATGCCTAAATTTTTAGTTTTGAATGTTCTAGGGAAAGAAGGCTCCATCTAAGAAAATACACTGAAATATTAAATTGGAATTTGAAAAATATTAGAATGTTTTTCATAAACAGGTTGGACATAAATTAACATGTTTTAAGCTATAACATAATGGATAATTAACATAATAGGAAGTAATCCAATTATCTCAACTAAAGATGATGAATCTTACTGAAGCAGAATGATATAAAGTGAACCAGTCTACCCATGTTGTACTGTCCCAAAGCAAATATACAAACCTAACATTTAAACACACAGTGAAAAAGAATATTTTCAGCATTCCAAGAGAGGAATATTGTTTAAAATTATTTGAACTGTATTTTTAAGACTAAGATACAAGAGATACATGAAAAAAATTTAAATACTAAAGATAAATTTCAGAATTAAAAGCATACTGTGGCAAAGTTCAGTCTCTCTTTTTATCATGGACAATCAAATTAAAAAATAGTGAAATATCATCTAAAATGCACTTAAAAAGGAAAGTCTGAAATGTGTGATAGCCATGAGTAAAACTTGAACTATTTCATGGCCCTAATGTATATTAATGAGAAACTGGTGAATTTGGTTATGACTACAGGAGAAGCGACTGTGCTCATACATTTGCAAACTGCTAAGCTCCCAGTCTTCTACTTATGGAGCATGTTCAGCATCTACATTCCGTGCTACGTTCTTTATGGGGACTCATTTAATCACCTCAAAACGGTAGTAAGAAATTTTTGTAACTGTCTCCATTCCACAATAGTTAAAGGCAAATTTTCAGTTGTTTGAAGGAAAACAAATTCGTCAGCTGAGCAACCAAGAACATCATGAAACAAACTAGCAGGACTGACTAAGTAACGTTAGAGCTAATTAGCACAATCCCCTGATGCCACAGCACAGCGTGTGATGTCTGCTGGGTGGAGAGGCAGGGCAATGCTGAGACCCAGCCTCACATGAGCCAGACAGAGCTGAGAATGGAGCCACAGCAAATGCAGAGGCTTAAAGTACTTGTGGCCTTATGAGTGATTAAAAATCCTTCAGTTTTTAAAAATTGATAGTTTGGTGAAAAAAACCTGCCTAAATCTATGAATGAAAGTCATGCATATAAAAGTAAAAGTGATACTTTGGGTTGTTTGATTTAGACTTGACACTACCCCTTTTCTTAAACCCATGGGTGAAACAAGAAAACAAAGCAATATCTATAGTTCCTGTTGGCAATCTTCACATGTAGATAAGCATGTCACAATGCTTTACTTCCTTCAAATGAAACATAGAAAGAAGGTAGGACCAACTCATAACCTGTTATCACAAACTATATTGTGATTAGTGTTGCTTACATTATGTAAAGGACCCAAAAACAACTTCTGCAGTTTTCAGTTTTTAACAAGAGACTCAAAGCAGGTTACTCCTTTTCAGTTACTGCTTTTCAGTATTTTTAATTATAGCCCTTAACATATTTAAGTGGGTGTGGGCTGCACACCCGAAATCTCAGCTGCTAAGGAAGCTGAGGAAGGAGAGAGTGAGATCTAAGTTCAAGGCCATGCTGGGCAACTTATCAAGCCCTATCCCCCAAAAAAGGAGAGAAAGGAAGAAAAGAGAAGAGAAGGAAAAGAGGAGAGAAGAGGAGAGAAGAACAACAACAGGTGTGAGGGGAGCAGGCTGTATCTCAGGGGCCGAATGCTTGTTTTGCGTGCCTGGGGCCCTGGCTCCAGCCCTGCGGACAGCTCCCAGCCCTGGTCCTTGGTGGTGCCTTGCTGTTCTCCTGGGGAGATGACTACAAAGGAGCACAGCCAGACTCCTGGGCCCAGGGAACCGCGTGCGATGGTCAGGGAACAGCGCTGTGTGGCTCGGCCTGCTGAAGCCTGCGTCCTGCAGTCTGTAACAAACATGGTGCCGACACAGTGGGGCCCCTTCCATGCCCTCCCTGCTCCCCAGAGTCCCCAGTCCTAATGCACACGCCTCCTTCGGCTTTCTAGCACCAAGAGTGTGTCTGCCTGCTGTGGGGCAGTCACACGTCTGGGACCTCGCAGTTCCAGGGCTGTTTGTGGACAAGGAGCGAGGGAATTTGTTGAAAAAATACTGTTGCTCCACTCAGCTTGGTGGAGAATTCTACTGCGCAATTCACAGACAATCAAGAAACCTCCCTGTCTCAGAAGGAAGGTTATTACGGATGGACTGCTCCTGAAAGCCTGCGACTGTCAGCGAACAGTGCTGTGTGAGCAAAGGTAGAGGGTGGAGAATCAAAATGTGCATGTGCAGATGTGCACAACTCACATCTCTCTGCCTGTCCAGCCCCTTCCTCCAAGAGCAGGCTTCGAGATCCAGACTGCTACAAGCAGGGTCTTTGGGTGGAGATTCAGGACACAGAATGAGGAAGTGGAGAAGTGCATAAATTGTGTGCTAAGTCTGTGAGTCATGTTAGGACAACAGGTACAAAGTCATTCTGGAGCTTGTTGGATGAAAGAAGTACATTTAAACATTAATATATACATATACTATACCTAATATTGTATTATATATTATATGTTGTAATAATATATATATATCATTACAATATATAATATTGTATATACTACAATATATAATATATACTATATATGTATATCACAGTATCCCAATAATACATGTAATTTTTTGTTTTTGTATCAGCTTAAAAAGTAAATCTCTCAGCTTTAGCACAACTGACATTTGTTGATACACAATTCTTTGTGTACGTGGCTGCCATGGGCTCAATAGCAAAATAAATAACAGCCCAACCTCTGGCCAGTAATTGCCAAGAGTTTCCCCCGAAGCAGACACCTGAAGTGCTCCTGACCTTCTCACGCGTTCTCTGGAGACAGCAGGGCTCTGGGCTGAACAGGGCTTACTCAGTTGAATGCGAGTTTGCTCTTCCCGCTCTGTGCGGCAGCATTACACAGAGCCATTGGGCAAAGTCAGTGGAACCTGCTAGAATTCTGTAGTAGACTTTCTTCAAATCAAACTGTTTATTTAAGGTTTTAGCTTATTTAATTTATAAAAATATAGGGATAATATTTACGCTATTTTTCCTAAGTCTGCTCACATAAAGTCTGCTCACATAAAGTCTGCTCACATAAAGTAGCTGCAGGAAACAGGGTCTTTGAAACCTGTTTTGAAAATCATTTCTGTTCTTGACAATTTTTTTTGGTACCTGTGCATACCAATCTTGAGCCGTCCACTTCTCCCAACCCTCTTATTTCTTTTGTCCCTCCCCAGGCCCATCCTCCAATTGTTTCCCATTTAAAAAAATCTCGGTAAGTGAACAACGAATGTAATAGAGAAATAGCTGTTAAATTTTCTATATTAAACATTTCAGCTCTTCAGGAGGACACAAAACTCAATGCAGTTATAATAACTCTACGATGGTTACTTAAAACAGTTCTGTGTACGTGTCTGTGTGTGTGCATGTGTGTCTGTGTGTGTGTATCATCTGTGTGCGTGTCTGTGTGTGTGCATGTGTGTCTGTGTGTGTGTATCTGTGTGTCTGTGTGTGTAGCTGTGTGTCTGTGTGTCTGTGTGTGTATCTGTGTGCGTGTCTGTGTGTGTGCATGTGTGTGTGTATCTGTGTGTCTGTGTGTGTGTATCTGTGTGTCTGTGTGTGTGCATGTGTGTCTGTGTGTGTATCTGTGTGCGTGTCTGTGTGTGTGCATGTGTGTCTGTGTGTGTGTATCTGTGTGTCTGTGTGTATCTGTGTGTCTGTGTGTGTGTATCTGCGTGTCTGTGTGTGCATGTGTGTCTGTGTGTGTGCATGTGTGTCTGTGTGTGTGTGTGCACGTGAGTGTGCTTTGTGAAAAGGCTGCTGCCTCACTTTCCCCAGTGACGTCCCCCTGGAAACATTAACTGCTCAGCAGTGGGAACACTTCAAAGGGCGCTGCGTGAGCGGGACCCGGTCTCCCTGAACTCCTCATTCTCTGCCCTGGCTTCTCTCTTTCCACCTACACTTGTCCACACCTGGTCTGGCCACTCTGCCTCTTGGGGCTCTCACCACACTCTCCTGCCCCTGGCCTCTGCACCTAGCTCCCGCCCGGGTGGGTTCTCCCCACTGTCTGCAGTGGCCTCACAGCTTGGCTTCCTGGCTTGCCCTCTTCCAAGCCGCAGCAGTAGCAGGTCACACCCGAGCTCCTCAGGCTGCCCTTCTCCAGGGCTCATGCTCTGCTAAGAGCAGTAAGTTAGTGCTGGGGCTTCCTCCCTCCTGCCTGCCTGTTTTCCTTCCTTTCCTCCTCCCTTCCTTCCATTTCTCTCTTCCTCAGCTTCTTTCTCCTTTTTGCTGTCTTTCTGAATGCCCACTGAAATTCCTTTGGATAATGATAAACCTTTCATTTACCCTTACTGGGAGTCATAGAGATACAGGAAATGGATTTTGCGGGTTACGCTTGACCACAGAGCACACTCTATCTCAGCACAAACTTAGGGAAGCAAGTTGAAGTATGAAGGATACAAGAAGAACAGTCTCTAAGAACTGAAGCAAGACTTACTGAAGTTATAGTTCAGATAAAAATGAATCACCAAGAATAAAGTGTTCTAATTGTAGCAATCTATGTGAAGATTGTTTCCCTGTTTGTTCTGTTGGCTTGTTTGTAACAAAAAGAAGCCATAAGACCTGGGAATTTTCCAGTTTATATATTTTATACATTCACAAAAGTGGAAGGAAAATTTCAGGAGGAGATAATGTCAAAACAGACAAAGCAAAACATTAATAAAAGATAAGGAAGTGCACATCCCTAATTCAAGCAGTCCAAGAAGCTAGGGTAGGAAATCTGAGCCAAACCTGGGAAGGCTGGTGGTTTAGGGAGACATTGCCTTGAAACAGAGAGGAAGAGAGGGAGAGCGAGGCGGAGAGGGGGTGGGGGAGGAAGAGGGACAGGGAGAGAGAGGGAGAAAATTTAAAAAGAGGGCTGGGGGTGCAGCACAGTTCCAAGGGCCTAGGTTCAATTGCCAAAACCATACTGGAAAGCAATGTGATCATGAACAAAATGCAGGACAACCAGAAGAATTATGTAAAGTGAAACTAGAAGGCATGAAACTAGAAGTCATGCCTAAAGTATAAAATATATTACAACAAATAGGTCACCATTAAACTAAATAATTCTAGCAATACTTCAGTGCTATCCCTCTACATATATTAACATGAGAAACTCCTCATAGATGTTAATAAACAATGCAAATACATCAACATTTGCAGACTTCCATAATAATTGTATTGAACGGTATTCTATTGTTATTGTATTGGTAGTCGTTTTCAAATTCAGAAAGTGAAAAACATGGGTATCTAAATAAAATATTGTCTCTTGTTTATTTACTAATTATGTAAAACAAAAGATGAATTTAGTTTCAAACTACTAGGTGAATATAAGAGCAGTTAGTATGCAGTAATTCTAAAAAAGGAACAATAGGTATTACCATATAATCAGAGCAGTGAGTATTTTAAAATTTGAGCCACTGGAAATTCCAGTGGATGAATTATAGGTTCCAAGAACCAAAATAGTAACAAGTGAATAGGTTTTGGCTCCCACCCAGAATCCCACCTCAGCAATTTTTTAAATATATTTCCTATAGTGAATTTTTCACCAAGTTTTGCATTTGGAAGAAAGATTGCACAGCTAAACGAAATTTGAATGCTTTTGAGTTAATCCAAGAAGTAGATGAGATATTTAATAAAGATGTGTCAGAATCTACTGATTTCCATAAGTAAGGAGAATAGTTCTAAATGTAAGCAGAAATCAAAGTGTGGTGATTTTTATCCCTCGAGGAAATGCAAACTTGTAAAAGCAGTTTTATTCTCAACATTAAAATATGTCCCTTGCCTGGCTGTAAAATTTGCTAGGAATTTATGTTACAGACACAGTTCACAATAGTAAAACATGATCCAGCCACAGAGCATCGCCACGTCTATCATGAAAAATTGAAGATACCGCGCTTGCGGCAAGGAACGTGTCTCCGAGGCAGCAGGCTTCAGCGGGGCGCGCGATCAGCCGCGTGCTTCCTGCGCCTCACTGGCTGGGCTCCAGGAATTCCTAAATTACCACATTTATGCGGTGCGGGACAGAAAATTGGGCGCAGGGCCTCCTATCAATTTTTAAACTTGTAGGGGAAACGTGGAATTCACTCCATGTCCAATGTGACATTCGGCTGATGACACTGGGAGACGTCACTTGACACTTACCCTAAATGCTCTGTAGGACACTGGTGCTTGTGAAAGCCCAAAGCCTGATTTTCCAGGTTTCAGCCAGGTTGTGGCACCTGCCCTGCTGGCTTTGCACAGAGTTCTGGCTTCCTCTGTGCCCCCTCCCTCCGTCTAGGAAGGGGAGCGATCACGGCAGCCTTTGGTGAGGGGCTGCAAAGCTGAAACGGCTACAACCCTAAAACCCTGAAAGTGTGCAGCGCCCTGTCACATCTGGGGGCGCCCACTTGAGGCCTGAGGGGTGGCTCCACCGTGGGGCAGTTGATTGGATCCTTGTCGAGTGCGTCCTCATATGTGTTAAAAGGCCTGCTGGCTTGGGGTCAGCCTCTCCTTCCCGTGTCTCGGCTCCATCTTCCCAGTCATTAGCAAGGCCGAGGCGTCAGCATGTGGCCACCTGCCCCAGCTCCCGCTCCTCGAGCCCCACGGCCGGACACATGCATGGCCGACACCCGTCCTTACCCTCCGGTTCTTGCAGCCACACCAGGTTTTTTCTAAGTCTGCATCCACTGGAGATGGTCCTCACGGCTCCTCCTCCGTGGCAATATGGCGAGAAGCCCACGTCTCCTGGTTCTGGCCTTGTCCGTTTACATCGCATCCATGCAAAGATCTGCACGTTGCTCTTTTCAGTCCTCAAGCCCCACCCCTCCCAAGCTCGAGGTCTTCTGAAACTCCAGGTCACTTACAAATGACAGGTTTTCCACCTTCCTCCTCTAGTGCAGCTGGGTGGCTTGGAATGGGACCCGAAGAGCCACAAACTTGTGACGTTACAATGTGGCATTTAGGCATACTTAGGTGGTGCTGACCCTACCTGCTGCACCTGCCATCAGCCGGAAACCCGTGACCTGTGTCTGAGTGACTTGGGAGTGAGAAGCAGTGATGTCAGAAATAGGCTCTCAGCCTCTGGACCCAAGCATGGGCAGAGGAAACAAGCCCGCAGGCAATGCATGCTCTCTTCTTTCATTATGAGACTGGGACTTGTGCTATTTCATAAAATATCTACTAAGTTCACATATGAAGAGGCACCCTTGTTACTTATATACAGTGATGGCATAATTTATATGTGGCCCAAGATGATTCCTGTCCACTCAGTGCAGGTCGCCCAAAGGTTAGTGCAGGACTGCAGTGGGACCCCAGGTACTGTCCAGGGTGCTGAGACCCCCAGACATCGGCATTCCCTCTGGAGCCTGTGTGCCCCCTCCCTGCAAGTGGACCTAAGGTCCCCTCCGTGAATGTCACTGCTACTCTGCATTGCCTTCACTCTTCTCTTTCCATGGGGTACCCTGCTTTGACCCCACTCTCCCTGGAATCAAGCTCCTGCGTCCTCCATGTACAAAGGAGCACACGGGTGTCCCAGATCCACTGGCCGTTCCGACTCCTGGCTTCCTCTCCCAGTGTGCAGCTCTGGCCTCCCCAGAGGTTCTTGGTTCTGGTTGGTGTCAGTGCTGACACAAGCAACCCTTTGCATCATTAGGTTCTCAGTGCGTTCTGCCTGGTTTGCTAAACACCCAGCTCCAATCTGACACGCTCCCATCACAGTCTTTCTGAGTTCTTGCTGTCACTAGATGGTGACTTTCCTCAGCCACAGTCTGGACTGTCCCTGCTCAAGTCCTTATTTCCGTATTTCCAGACCACTCACTCCAGCACCTGAATTCCAGTAGTGCACCAACGCCGGTGGACACAGAACGCAGTGACCATGCCTGTCCTCACTCTCCTCCCCTTTCCTACCCTCACACGTCACCCTGTCACGCAGGAGTTCGTCCTCTACATCACTGCCCTGAACTGGCCTCCCTGAAGCCCGGCTTCCCGCTTCACTTTCCTCACACAACCCGACTTCAGGTCTCGCACGGATACCGATGTTCTGTAGCCTTATGGCAAATAAAAAAGAAATTAAAGGACCTTTCTATATGGTTTTAATGCTACCAAATTCATCAAATTAAAAATAAATACCAACATAGAAACTTAATCTTGCGAATGACTATGTAGGGCATTGGAGATTTGATTGTTGCAAAAAACATAAGTAACATTCCTAAAATTACATCCTTAGGAAATATCTAAACAGAAGAAAGAAAAGCAATGGCACAGGTATGCAGGCACTAACTGCAGATTCCATGTAGAAGGAATAAACACTGGACCGTCACTATGTCTAATGATAGGGAGAGACATAGCTGACAACAAGCACAATACTGAGAGTAAACTTATGCCAATTAACGCTACAAACCTCCTGATGCACCCCTCTCTCCTGGGCTCCAGCACCGCACGACTGAAGTTGGCACCCATGCCATCCTAGTGCCTGAGCTGTGGTTATTACAGCACCAACAGCAGTTAAAGACACCGAGCCCTTGAGCTCTTTGTTTAATCCTCAGGGGCACTGAGATTAAGTGTCTGACCACTTTAACAGTCCAGGACCTCAAACTCTGCCAGAAAGTAGCTGGTCACAGACCTGCAGCCTGCACACCATGAAGTGGGAGCTTGAAGGGCACAGTTGGCACTGTTCACCCTTCACCCTGCAGCCCTTCCGATGACTGGCATGTATGACAGAAGTGCTTCTTCTGTACTCGACAGGAGAACTCATCTTCACGGGCGTAACCCTAACCTGACGCCAGCCCAGAATAAAATATTAAAAATGCCATAAAGTAACCCATGAAAACAAGGCTAATTGGCAAAGACCTCTTAGTTGCTAAACCTGTTGAGAGTTTGTATTTAATGAGATAACATAAATATAATTAGCAGAATGCCTGAGACATAGAGAAAAGCAAACTGGAGACCACATTTCCTATCATCTAATACTGAGACTAAATTTTTAAATGTATTTTTTTTCAGTTTGGGTAACACTTCTACTGCAATTGGTTATTGCTCAGTACCCACAAGCAGTACTATACATTACATTATCTAAAACTGCTCAGTTAACATAGACCAGGTCTCTGCGTGAAACTTTCCCCATTCAGTCTTACTTGGCACAGCTGGGTCCCGACTCGACAGGTCACTTAGGGTCCCTCTTATGCTGGGACTGCCCTACTATAGCTGGCAAAGCACAGCTGGGTTTTAAATAGGGCAGAGTTTCTCGACCCATCAAGGCAGCCTGCTCTTCCGCCCCAGACGTCTCTGCCCTTCATCTGCACCCAGTGTCTGCCACAGGAAGCCTTGACTGATGCCTCATCACGCACTGGCAAGTGACATTGTCATTGGCAGTCACATTACGTAAGGTTTGCCACTCAGCGGGATTCTCATCGCTGGGCGGGTCTACACAGAGCCTGGCTGTGCTTCTGTCAGCAAGTTTAATAAAGGTGTCTCTGAGCTGCCTCTGGGGAACCTTCACTCTTCCAGGAATGCACAACTCTCCCACAGTGCATAACACTAATCAATCCCTAAAAATTTTAAAAAATCTAAACAGCTGTCTCACCTTGTATTCCTCAAACTGTCACATAACAGTGACAGTGTGTTGTGACATGTTTAGGTGGATAATTATCTTAAACGTATGTGTTTAGACAGATGGAAGCCAGGGTAGAACTTGGTTGAGGGAGCGGCTTTGGTTTCCAGGGATGAGTCCTATGCTGCAGTTCTGTGGTTTACGGATCCTTCTCCCAAACGGGAAACGGAGAGACAGCAGCAGCAGCAGCAGAACACCCTCCTTCCATGCCCCATGGGGGCACCAGCCAGGGCCCTGGGCCAAGCAGGAAGCAGACCCTGCGCAGCGCTGCGTTAGCTCCGGCCTGACCAGAGAGGCTGAGACTTCTCCTCTGTGATCTCCAGGAGTGAGCAAGAACTCCTCCCCCGACGGTGCCACGGGCCATGTGTACACAAAGATCACAGGACACACCCTGCACGGGAGGTCTGACACAGTGGAGGGGGTTGTAAGAGCCGGGCTTCCCTTATAGATGGAGAAAGAGTAGAATGAACTGACTCCAATGAAAATCTTCCGCAGAGAAGTGCTGTGATTGAAAATATGGTGAATATTTAAATTTTAAAAATACTGTAACAGCAACTGACACACTGCCACTGATCCTCTTCAAAGTACCCCCTCACTACAGACCTGTCTATCCTGGTGTGCTTGCCACACTTCCGGAAGTCCTCTGCCAGAAGAGTCTTTTGCTGGGCCAGTCCTGGCTGCCTGGGTGTCCTATCCTAAACCGATCCCAAACTTTTACCTGACAAGGTCACTTTGACTTTTGGGAAGAGGCGGAGTTTGCCCACGGCAGAGCCAGTGAATAAGCTGGAGGAGAACGCAGCAGGGTGATTGTCGGAGCTGACTTTCTCTTGGTTCGCACTGAGCAGCAGCATTCACCACATTTTTAATCACAGCTTATAAAGAACTGCAAGCCAGTCTCCTCAGCCAGCCCCCAAAGGCTTGTGCACAGTTTTCCAGAAGAAAATATCTGTGTCATTCAGCTTCAGGTATTTGCTTCATAATTCCAACTTAGGCTCTTTTAAATGAATATTTGTTTTTTTATCTTTTAAATATTTTCTTAGAATATGTTTATGATACATAATACACACTCTGGTTTTGGGAGGTAAATATATCATACTTTGTTCTTTTTTGATACCCTCTCCTTCCCTGCAGTTCTTCCCACCCCTTTTCCAACTCCATACTATCTACTTCCCTGTTTCCTGCCACCTCTCCTTCACTGGAATCAATAGAGATTCAACTGTTGGATAAATTGATAAAGAAAAAAATCCCAGAGATGCATACACATACACATAGAGACAGAGACAGACAGAGAGGTAGAAAGAGAGAGAGAGATGCTATTCAACCATAAACAAGAATTGATGTCATTTGTACAAATATGAATACAACTCTAAAATATTTTAGTACATGAAATAAGTCAGACACAGAAAGACAAGTGCCACATGTCTGCTTTCACATGAAGGTGATTAAAAAGTGGACTGGAATGTAAGACAGTGATTACTAGAGGCAAAAAAGGTGTGGGCAGAAGGAGGACTCAAGGAGGGAAGAATAATGTTTAACAAACAGTTATAAAGCTATAATTTCTGGCATAGTGGAGTACTTGGAGAGGACTACCACTCACCATAATTTGTTGTATAATTTGTGACTATCTAGAAGTCAAAGCTTAAAGGTTCCAAGCCCCATATAAAAATAATGAGACAGAAATGTTAATTATACCAATCTGATCAGCACATATTTTCACATGTATTGAAATATCACATGCTATTACATCAAAGTTTATAATTAAAATAATCATAATTTTAAAGAGCAAAACCATAAAAGAAAAACTAGAAAGAAGACCTTTCTGCAGGGAGTTCAAGAAGAGGCCTTTGGTGGCTCTGAGAGCAAGGCAGCACAATGCACAGTGGGGAGGGGATGAGGTGAGATGCAGTGCACAGTGGGGAGGGGGTGAGGTGAGATGCAGTGCACAGTGGGGAGGGGGTGAGGTGAGATGCAGTGCACAGTGTGGAGGGGGTGAGGTGAGATGCAGTGCACACTGGGGAGGGGATGAGGTGAGATGCAGTGCACAGTGACCATGATACTGTGCTGGGATAAGAGCTAACTCACCATCCACAGGATGGGGGGTGACTACGGTCCCAAATATTGAGCAATAAATTAGAGAAATAAATTACTTCATAAAGAGTAGTTCATTCACAGCAATGATACAGATCAGAAGCAGAATATATCTGGATTATTACAATGAAGGCAAAAGTATCATATTAATCAATAAGGGAAAATAAAGATGATTTAAATTTGAAGATGAAGGGAAGGGAGTTTGTGCATGGATGGGCCTGCTGTTGGCCAAACTTGGCCATGTCTACAGATCAACCTGCTCCCCGAATTCACTTGCACTGTGGTGCCACCACAAGGCTGAGTTCACATCGTGACGTGTGTGTGTGGAGAGAGGAACACACGCTGGGGGCTTCTGTCTGCAGACACCCTGGGCTCCCTGTCACTCCCACCACTGCAGGGAGCAGGCTGGCAGCTTTGACTGAAAGCCAGACACAGAAGAAGCCAGTCTCCAAATCATCCCTGATATCAGAATCAACTCCTTGTGAGGAATACTCATTTTGAATTTAACATGAACACACAATATTTGTGTTTGAGCCTGCTAATATCACATTATCGAAACAAGCAGAATGAGAAGGTCTTCGTCCAAATATGAAACAAAAGTAATTACAGCTTTATCCTGAATGACAGAGGCACAGAAAGAGCTCATCTGAACTCTCTCCTGGGTGGCACAGGGGTTGGCACGCTGGGATCCTGGGCAAGGATGTCTGTTACTGTGGGTATTTGGCTCTTCAGTGAACAACATTTACACTGTGAGAATGATTTGATTGTTGCTTTTCAACTTTTACAAGCAGCCTTTAGACAAATTAAGGAGGACTTCATTGTGATCATAGAAAAAATATGACTGCTAACAGATTTGACATTGCAAATCTTATGCTACAGCAGAGGAGACAGTGAGAGAAGGAAAGACAGAGATAGTGTGGGGCTGAAGCCCAGGGTCTTCACAGAGTAGAAAGAGAAGGCAAGAGATGCTGCCAAATCATGGAGATGTAGGAGACCCACATGAGCAAGCCCACTCTTCACAGGTGTACAGATAAGGAGAGAAATCTGTTTCCTACTGGGAAGAGCAAGACTCTCCCGCTGCTGGCACAAAATCCCTGACACCTGCAACTTGAAGTTGGAGAGTTTTATTTTGGCTCATGTTTCCTGTGGGTTAAGTCCATGGTGGCATATGTCCAAGACAACAACACTATGGTGGAAGTGTCTGGTGGAAGAAAGTTGTGTCCCCACAGAAACCAGGATGGAAAGACAGAAGTGAGGAGCTGGGGACAGGAACACAGCCTTCCAGGTCACAGCCCCCAAATCCACTTCCAATCAGTTTCTGCCTCCTAAAACCACGTTCAGCAATGAACTCATCAGGGGTCAGTCTGACAAATGATTGTTATATCCTCATGATCCAGTGGTCTTCCATACACATGATCCTTTTGAAAGCATTTTAGATCTGACCCATAGCATATAGTATTCATATTGTGCAGCAAATGTGCAGAAATATATATGATACTGGGAGAACAAGACATGGGAAGGAAAAGTGATGTAATTAGTGGTGTCATAAATGATCAGTAAGATGTCAGCTGAGAAAGTGTAAATCAGTCAAGCCAAGAAGAATCAGATAAACACATGACATACAAGACAAAGATGACAGCAAACCTCAGGAGGGGCTGAATGCTGCTGCGTCGGTGACACGGTCTGAGTGTTGGCCAAGGGCATGCCTTCCATTCTCATTTCATTTTGGGCCACGTACATATGCTACTTAGATTGAACACATCTTAGTAACAGTTAAATGTAACCATGAAAATTATAGCCAACGTATTATCACACCCAATCAAAAGTTTAAAATTGCGGCCCCATGTTGGTTCCAGCAATAATTGTTCCCTGTCCCTGCCTCTAGGTGACCTCACAGGCAAACAGCTCATGCACTCATAGGCTTCCACACACTGACAAAACTGTGCAAGTGTGACTTCTGGACATCTTTCCACAGAAGCCCACTGTGTCCTGAGTGGACTCAGACCATGCCAAGGAGCAGCACGTGCAAAAGCGAGTTCTGGGCCAGGCTGAAATTGGGCCATCCAGGCCTTTGACTTTAGGCATTTCAGTTCCCTAATTACAGCAAGAATTATTTTTAAAGTACAGTGTCCACATCCAGAATGCCTCTCACAGAAAGGACAAGGCTGGAGAAAATGTCTGCAGCAGGAGTGAAATTGGCTCTTGGATGGGGTGGGCACAGCCTTGCCTGTTTTTACGGCAGCTGCCCAGCCTGTTTCTGGGGACTAAGCCGAGCTCACAGTTCTTAGAGCCAGCAATCATTTGTGCCCTCTAATACCGTCGTCTCCTTGGTGACTACAGGTGGAGAATTAGGCTGCTGATGTAAGATCAGGCTACTACTAAAAAGGGGAGACCCGGAATCAGGGAAATGGGCCTGGAAGGGACAGCACAGGGACCACAAGGTGGTCACAAATTTAATTTCCGTTCTCATCGTGAAGACTGAGGGGAAGAAAATCATCTCCCTGGGATTTCTTTGGATTAGACAAGCGTGTTCCTTTGCAGGAGGATTTTCTGAACGCAGATCTGCTGCACTGCTTTCGGTCCTTCTCTATGCCCTGTCATCAGTCTGAAGATGGGCTGCCTTTCACACTGCCCATTCAAGAAGAAAGTCTTCGCCTTTCATTTCGGTACTGTATCTCCTTCCACTGTTCTAGAAGCCAAAAGAATGATGTTACTATATGGGCCAGTCCTTCATATTAGGATTTAATAATTAAGTAGGGAAACCAACCCTGAATAGGAAGCCATTCAAATCATGAGCAAAACCTCTCTTCACTGCCAGTATCTGGTATCTTCCTCTTTACGGTCCCCCTTCTGGCGAATGTGAACCCCAACATGGTGACATGAAAACAGTGCATCCTTTCAAGGACCAGGAAGGACCAGGGTAACAAAGAGCCATAAGTGCAGTGGAAATCAGAAGATCAAGGGCACATGGGAAAGAGCTGGGCAAATGCTCCTTCTTAGAAACAGCTCTGATCGTGACCTCTTTCTTCAGGAGCAGCCACTCCGTGCTGGTCTTCTGCCCGGGGAAGGTCTGGAGTCCAACTGACGAGCCTTCTCGCTATGGCAGGTTGACCAAGTCTAGGGTGGCTGCTCTTTGTGAGGAGCAGAGCCTCAGCACAGCATGAGTGGTGTCATAAATGATTGGCAAGATGTCACTTGAAGAGGTTTAAGTCAATCAAGAGAAGAAAAATCCACGTAACTCCATGTAGTGTGCACACATGCATGTGCTCACACACACACACACACACACACACACACCCCTCACAGGTGCTACTATGCAGGTTAAAGCCACAAGCGAAATGAAAAATGAAACTCTGTATTATAGGCTAAACATCACAGTGCACAGTCGGAGGGGTGTCACTGCTAGCATCTCTGTCAAGAAAAACCTCCAACAATTCCTACAACTAAGTTACTAGAACTTTTGAGAAGTGGAAAATATGCTCATTTCATTTCTTGCTGAAATTCATTAATGTCTCTCCTGGAGGTGCCACATTATACATTTATAAGAATCAGATTGATTTTATGATCCAGTTATCCAAATCAATAAGAAAAATTTGCATCTTTCATATGATTCTGTTTAATGCCGTATGAATTCTTATGAAATCTGGCATTAAGAAAGGCAAAAATTTTAATATAAGCATGTTAATCTATAATATGGAAGGAAATACTTATCATGATCAAAGTACCTGGAAATAGTTTTAACTTAAGAAAAAATTGGTGCTAGAAAAGATAAACTGCCTGATTGTAAAATCAACTTTGACTTTATCAGATACATAATTGTGAAATTAGCAAAAGACTTTCAATGAAATAATAAAAAGACAAAATAACTACCAGAACAAAAAAATGAGTTCTACCAGATGTAATGCCTAAGAATTAGGATATTTTTGTGTAGAAAGAAAGCAAGGAAACACTGACTGACAGTTCTCATGGTTGTACTTTATCTCCTGGGAAGTTACAAACTAGTGAGGAACCACCATTAGAACCCTAAGATAAAGGACAGAATGGCAAGATAATAAATTCCATGGATGAGAGAACTTTTACTTGAGCAATTAAAAATTTGGCCTGAAGTTCAGATTTCATAAATCAGCAAGATTCCTGATGCTGGAGAAGAAAGTGTGGCAGAACCGGGGAGTGCACACCAAGTCAGGCCCAGCTGATAGCTCCTAAGTCAGCCCTAAAGCCCACGGAACCTGCTGTGTGGCTGTGCTGACTCCCTGGTGTGAATGACCCAGCAAAACCAGGCAAAGGGCAGGGACCAAGGGCACTGGCTGCGGGAGAAGCCTGTGGTTCTGAGGAAGCCAGCACAGGTCGGTCCAGCCAGTGCTGCCTGGTGGAGAGACGGGCAGCCGTGGCAGTCAGGGGCCACCGCATGTGTGAACACGCCATGTGGTTAGGCGGGCAGAAGGACTGCGAGGGAGGCAGGGTGAGGACTGAGGCTCTAGACACACTCACATGCTTGGAGCAGGCCTGGAGGAAAGCGAGGAAAACAAACCTGGAGAGTAGATGAGAAGTGGAAACAGAGGTGAGCAGACAGAGCTTTGGAGGAGGACGATGGCTGGGCTCGAGATCTCAAGGACATGGGAGAGAACTGGACATGGGTCTGGATGTGGGAGCATGACTGGTCCAACAATGCCAGGCTGCAAAATCACTCACATCAATAACAGAAAACACAGAGGGAAATGAAAGGTGTTAGCAGAGGGAAGAGGGAAGGGGCATTCCGAGGGTTGTGTAGGCATTGTGGGCTTTGAAATGTGCTTCCTGGGACCTCTCTCGGGCTGGGGAACATCTCAGGGTGCCCACCCGCACTGCACTTCCCACTGCAGGCCAGAGCAGCCACTGCTCCTAACCTCTCGGCTTCTCCAGGCAGGAAGGAAACCATGCTGTCTTGAGTGATGAGCAGCACGCCTACCTGGGAAGTGTAAATGTGGCATTGTCTTTCCTGTGACCATGATGTACTCTTTTGTGGGCAGTAATATGGCATTTGTAAAATAATTAACATCACAGAGATCTTAAGAAACTATAATACTAAACAAGGGGAAATGAAAAAACGAGGTAAGTATTCATTAAATAGCATATATTCACATACAAACTTGCTGATGAATACAATACAAAGTCATATGGTGATGTAGATTTGAGGCTGTGCATGGATTGAAAGCCAGAGTCAAGTTTAAATTTCACTCCTTCACATGCTACCTGTTGTCACCTCTGAGAATTAATCTCTTGTTTGCCGGGAGGGGACCACAGTTAGCTCAGCCTCGGCAGCGAGGTCGGCTTCATCCAGTGGCAGTGCTCAGCATGTTTCTGCATTAAACGGAGGCCCAACAAACGTCAGCTACCTTGTTTTGGAAGCCACTGGATGGATTTTTCTTCTTACAGTCAAGACTTAAGTTTCAAAGTATGCTTTCTTAAAAACATAAAATGTTTTCATAAGAAATTCTCAACTTCTCAGGGATTGAAGGAAAGTAATCCCAGCCCCATAATCAATCGCGAAAATGAACTTTACATAGTGTGCTCACCAGTGGTCACCCACTGCCAACGTGTGTGTGTTGAGAGAGTCCTTAAAGAAGTCTGATTATTCAGGGAAGTTCTTAAGTTTTCAACAGGCAATATCTTAAGCAAGAGCCATTGGATCAGTGACCTGCCCAGGAAGGAAGTCTCACAACAGTGCAGTGGAGCTGTGTAGAGTCTGAGAAGTGGGAAGAAGAAAAGTTGGGGTATTTGGGGTGAATAATGACAAGTCAGTTGTTAGTGACCTTACGGGGCCCTGACAATGGCTTCTTACCGGATGCATCATACTATTCTGGAAACACAGTGAGCTGGAATCCTAGCGCCTGACCAGTGCGTCCCCTTTTTGTCTAAGTGGAAATTTGTCACTATCAGCTGTGGCCACTGCCCAGCAGAGCCACATGTCCCCAGCTCACCTCTGCAGAACGGAGCCGGGAAGTCCCAGGACGCGCCGTTCCCTGGGCTGACGATGCAGGTCAGGATGGCGTGCCCCTCCAGGATGTAGCCCGAGAGACAGCTGTAGCGGACCTTGTCTCCTATGTTGAATCTTGTTCCGTGGAGAACGCCTTTCAGGATTTCCCCAGGATTTCCACATGTGTGGCTAGGTAAAACTACGGGGAAAAGAAAACAAAAGTTGAAGAAAAAGTTCTTGTAAGAACAATTTATATCACAAAATAGACACTATTTTCAACTATTAAAATTATCAAATATCTGGCAATAAAACAACCTCGTTAAACTGTGCCTAAGAAGCAAACAAAGTATCACCAGGTTCGAGAATATCTGCACTACAATACTTTTATAACCTTTTTAACTACATGAATAAATGCCTTCCATTAAAAGAGGAAAATGGATGTCGGCTTGGAGTCAGTGTTCCCGATGTCTAGATTACTCTCGTCATGGTGGGATTGAACCTGCCCACACAAGGAGCAACCAGACCAAACGGTAGGATATAGAGCCAAACAATCTATCAGAAGCACACAGCACGTGACGTGTGCTCTCATGCCCCAGAACTTGGCCGGTACCCAAAACACATGTCCAGTAATGCTCAGTCAGCATCTGAAGGATGAAACGCGCATTAAGAAATAAAGCAAACTATCTTGTTCTTTAATCCATTGGTGCTGGAGGAATGTGCTCTTCTTCTATCCCTTGCATAGGCTTTGCACACTCATGAGATCTGATGCCAGGTAGACTACACCCCTGTGTGTTGGTGACACCCACACTCTAGCCATGTGCAGTTCAAAATTAGGGCCTCAGTGTGGCCCTTTCCTTACCTTTTACCTTGACAACATTCTCTAAATCAACTGCGTTGAAATCTGAATAACCTGATACCACTCTTTGACCATAGCATGGGATTGTGAGATGGGTTTTTATTTATTCTTAAGCAGAATGGGAAACACTCGTAACTTTTAGCTGTTTCCCAAAGTAACTAAGGCTGATGGCCTACAAGAGGACAGAGAAGTCTCTCCCACAGCCATAGGAATGTCGAGCAGTGCAGCCACTGTGCAAATCGATAGGGAGGATCCTCGGGAGAGTGAAGACACAGCTTTCTCATGGTGGGCCAGCCCTGCCAGGGGTAGACATCTGAGGGAGAAGAAGCTGGTGGGTAAAGGAGACACTGACACCTGTGATCACTGATGCACCTTTCACAGTAGCTGATCTGGAGTCAACTGGGTGTTCACTGATGGGCAGATAAGGAAACTCGCCTTGCGCCCCCAGGGGAATATGAGTCAGCCACAAGAGTGCTGAGATCCTGCCGACTGAACCACCTGGGTGGCCAGGAGGGCACTGTGCTTCAGGAAATGCATGGGGCATAAAGAGAACCATCACGGGTCCACTTCTTCTTTTAGTTTCAGAGTCATTACTGTTTGCATTAGTGGCCAATGACACTCCTCACTTTAGGGTACACACTTAGCAGTATAATGCATGAACTGTGACTCCAGGGGTAAGAGCTATCAATATAAATTTATCAAATAACTTTAAAGCTGCTAATGATAGTTGTGAAAGGAATCACTGGCATTAGTGGAAAAACAAAAATGACCCATTCTGAAAATTGAATTCAGCCTTACTAAGCTGTAGTCCATTTTGCCGTGGAAATACTTTTAAATTAACTCCAACATAGACAAAGTACTTGCTATTTCACAGAAATATGCACGTAGCACTAAGCGCTACACGACTGTGCTATGGAAACAGAAGTCAGACCATGAGGACTGGTGCCCTGCGGACCTGCTGCATGGCCTGAATGCGCAGACCATTTACTGCATTTAAACAGAAGTGAGGCAGAGAGAAAGAAGCCTCGGACACTTCCCAGGCCACAATTTTCCCAGGAGGCGTAGAAGCATGTTGACACACATTTTCCTGGGGAAATTATTAATGAGTACAAGCAGCTCCTGAAGTAGGCTGTGAAAAGAAACTTCTCTAAGCACCTAGGGCTGAAGATGTTGAGCAGAGCTAAACCCATAAACCTGATACAGAAAAAATATTTCTCTCTTTCATATTAGCAACGTAAGACAGAAATTTTAATAGGGCAAAGTTAATGTTCATGCCAAAAGTAGTGACTACTATAAAGTAGGGGTGGAGAGAGCGTGGCTGTCCCCAGGCCAGGGCCCCTTTCCGCAGGATCGCTTGGCAGAGGTGAGAGCCCTTTTCCTGGACAAGGGAACTCATGTGCAGGGCAGTTCCACTCCTACCCTGAGTACCTAGGGGCTCTGGGGTGGGGGTGGGGGACAAAGCTGCCTACTCTGGGCCTTTTATACCACTTCATCACCTCCTTTTGCTTTGTCTGCCATAGATGTCCCCACCTTAACTTTTTGACATGTAATTATAATAGAATTTAAAAATACAGAGATCTAACTCTCAATCTTTGAAAAGCAAGACATGGTGTTCCAAGATCACACCTGGCAGAACAGGAGAAGGGATTCAGATTGGCTCTTTCTCCTCCTTAGATACTGATTTACTGAGAATGTTTCCTCATCAGCGTTTATTCAAAGGAAAGGTGTGAGATCTAATGAGATACGATAGGTCTGTGAGTACCTGAGCATTCTAACCCTTTTTTGAGGCTGAGTTGTGAGTCCCTGGTGACACTTCTTTAGGTCCTCTCTTTCTGTTAACTAAATAATAATAAATTAATTCTCTTTAGCTCTTCTTTGACCTATGCCCCATATTTCCCACAGATGCTTCAAATGGGCTGGAGATGTGTCCTTTTACCTGGGGACATTCAGGGTCTAGAATCTTCACTGGCTCTCAGCAGGTGCTTGCTAAATATTTGTTAGCTCAACTAAATGATAAATGTAACCATTAATATCATATCCACCACATAATCCCCTAGGTATATATGACTAAGGTTTGCATAGCTCACAAGCCAGTGGGAACAGAGAAACAACAAGTTTTTCAACAGTAATTGGAAAAAATATTACATTGGAAACCATCAGTTTATTCCCACATTTGGCAAAACGTGTATGTTGGCATCAGAGCCCTAAAATGAATCCAAGCATTTTTAACCCTGAAATATCTAGCAAGCTATATTTGGAATAGCCCCAACAATGGAAATACATTCTCTTCAAATTCATGTTCCTTGAATTTTTCTAGGTAAGATATATAAATTTCATGCAAGAATTTCAAAAAATCTTCACCATAAATGGGTTAAAGCCAAATGACATAGAGTGAGTAAAAACTACCTTTAATAGCGTTAGTTGGTAGCACAAAATTATAAGCTAGAGATTTAGGATTGCAGATTTTTATTTTCCACTATTTTAATTTGTTTTTTTATTTCAACATTAGCAATTTCAAAAGCACAAAGCTATAGTTAAATATGAATTAGGAAATTTAATTCCTGATGCAAAAAAGCCAAAATGCTTCTGCAATAAAATCATCAGAAATTTCATAAATCAATAGTTCATAGAGTTGTGAAACAGATGTAATAACAGTTCCATGCAATATTTAATGCTTAGATACCTAAAAATGCCTAATAGCAAACCAAGGGATGAGAAAAACATTTCAGATAAAGCAAATTCAAGTCAATGGACATGTGTGCTGATTTCACTGTAACTAAGTTCTTTAACCCGTTTCCCTGAAGGTGCTCAATGCCTTCTGTGTCCCTGCAGGAAGGGGACACCTTAAGTATTTAGTTAACACTTGCTGAACTGACTGGAAAGCTACTCTCTCGTTTCTCCTTAGTCCTTCCGGAGCAATGTGCCCTCTTTCCATGGACACTTCAAGAAAGATGTCCTTACTCAGGTGCTGGAATTCTGCTCTGGGGCAGATGTCCCGTACTGCGGAAAGGTATCCAGACGGGAGCTCTGGGTACAGGACTGCCTCCCACAGCAGGCCCCATTGCACCCCACAAGGCCAAGCTCACACCCAGCGCTTGAAACATGGGCTGTCACCTAATGATGCTGGTGGCAATTCCCTCTGTGACACTTCTGGTTTGGCAAGTACATATGGTCACAATTCAGTGACTTATTGGGCTATCACAGCAACGTTTACCCTAAGCATCCAAATGATTAAATGAGTGTCATGTTGAATCCCTTTCCAAAAAGAAAAAGTGGAAACATGATACCACAGTAAAACACAGCAGTAATATTCATTGCTAAATGGAACAAAAAGCCAGCAAAAAGAAGTCCTGAAATTCGCCAGAGGAGCAGCAGCATTTGCAGTGTTTCACAGTCAGTGACATCTCATTAGCTGTACTCATTTGGAGACTCCCACCCTGAGGGTTTCTGACAGAGATCTGTTTACACTCTGCCTTTCCTGTGGTCTCTCTGCTCCAGGACATGAAACTTTAAATTCCCACCAGAGGAACAGCCCCATACCTGTAAACCTGCCCTAGTGGATGTGTTTGCTGCAGAACCATCCTCATCCTACTTCCTCCCACCCCTTGAGGAAGAAGATTAGAGAACTCTTGTTACACACTTCTCTGGAAAATTTTTAAAATAAGGTTTCCAAGTCATAAAAGCTGACATGTCTTCTTACAGTGCTGCATCATGGGCTACCGGTAAAACAGGAAATGTCAAAGCAGCAGGGGCATGATAGCAGCCCTGTGGGCTCCCCAGCACGCCGCAGTTACTCCCTGTCTTCTGCTGGCAGCCTCAGGGTGCAGCATGAGGAGGTTCAGAGGAGCAGGCTGGGGAAGCAACATGCATGGAAGAGTAAAGGGGGCGAAGGGGGAGGAAGCATGGACAGGTGTGTCTGGAGTCTGGGTCAGGGCGAAAGCAAGGCTCAGGGACACCAGGAAGAAAAGTCACCCTCCTGTGGGGGAAGCAGCAGTGTCCAGTGTTTACAGGAAAGTGCACAGCACCTGAGGATACAGGCATCAAATACAGTGACAGACAGACCGTGTGGTATAAAGCAAATTCCCTATATCCTTGACCCCGTGTCCCCAGAAGGCAATGGAAAATCAAGGAGACCACAGGGCAACTGGAATGGCAGGTGCCCTCTATGTGTTTCCAACTCCCAATTGATCTTCTCAATTCTAAATAACCATGCAAATTCTAAGATAATAAGACAGTTTTCAAACTATACAGGGATTCAAATATAGCACAGCTTCCAAAAGAATAAAATTAGGAAGATAAATGTACATCAGAATCAGCCTGGCCCTCAAAATGGAGGTTAATTAGTAAAGTGAAATAGAAAGGAGAAAGATAAGCAAGTTATTTAGTTAGCAACATTAATTCTAATTCATTTCCTACTCTGTCATGATAATAATTGGTAATATGCAATACGATGTGACAGATAGCATAGTAAGGTATAACACACATGTGTGTATGTATGTGTACATATATGTGTGTATATGTATGTACTGTTGTTATTGTTACTTTATTGAGAAAACTGACAGAGAGAGGCTGTGCACCTTTTCATGGCAACACAAACTGTACACATTGGTGACAGGATTGACATATGGTGGACCCAAATCTCTGTTTTCAAGCACTACAATAAAAGGTGTTTCTTATGAAAATGTATGCATCATTCACAGAGACAACAATGTTATAAAGCTATGATATCTCCAGTATTCACAGTATAGTTTGTTTCCTGTAATAATGAGATACACAGGTTTTGAAGAACTATAAAGTTTCCTCCAATAAAATCAAAATTGTTGCACGACTTTTTACAAATTTGTTTCCAGCTTGCCAGTTGAATTTGCTTGGCAGGACAAAGGTATTAGATAGATGCTACAAGATAAACATAAAATGGACTATTGGCAAATGGATCTGAAACCTATAGACAGGATACTCAAAAGATTCTCTGCAGCCTTCGGAGGACATTTGAAGCCACTGACAAAGGAGCACACCAAAATGCCTGCTGCAGAATTACCTGGCAGTGTGAAGTGATGGGGGTGCTCTCATTTGGATCTTGAGGGCCTTTGCGGGGCCCTGTGCTGGTGGCTTGGTCACCTGCCTGGGGCACTACTAAAAAGTGGTGGACCGTTTAGGGAGTACGGCCCACAGGGCAGATGTTGAGTCTCTGGGGACATGTCCTTGAGGGCCCTAGGGACCCCAGTCTTCTCCTCTCTCTGCTCCTCTGTGAGGGGGGGGCTCCTCTCTGCCCCCATTTCCTCCACATTTGCTGTCTCACTGCTGGTCAAAGCAACAGTGTCAAGTGACCATGAGTGAAAATTTAACCTGTAAGAAATAAACCTCTCCTTTTTGAAGTTGTTTACTGTGGATGTTTTGTAACAATGACAAGCCCAAACCACACAGGTATAAACACATTTGAGTATAAATGGTAAACGGGTGAAGTTTACCAAGTTTGACAAGCCCAAACCACACAGGTATAAATACATTTGAGTATAAATGGTAAACGGACCATGCTGAAGCTTCACCCAACATCAGACTTAAAGAATAGTATCTTTCAGAAACTTCATCATACCACAAGTTCCCCAAGAATGCCTTTGGAATGAAAAAGTACTCAACACCCACTTAAACACATTTCCAACTCCTGGCATTCAATTAAAACACACCAAGCTTGCAAAGATGAAAATGCAGCAAATGATGAGAACAACAGAAATTGACCAAAACTGAGTAAAACAAAGAAACAAAAAAAGCAGCAATAAAATAGCTTGATAAGGTAAAGATATAAACTATAAATAACTTTGTTTAAATAACAAATAAAAATATTATAAATAGTAAGCTAGCTAAGGAGGTAAAGTGGAATCATAAAAAGGACTCAATCAAAAGGAAAAATAAGAAAATAAAAAGAGAATGGCTGATAAAAAGCAAATAGTGAGATGGAGCAATTAGGGAAAATTGCATCAATAACTGTGTGAAGTGTGAATGGTCTAAACACCCCAGTTAACAGGCAGAGATTATTAGACTGGATAAAAGCACAATGTGATGCTGCCTTCAAGAAACACTTTACTATGAAGACATAAGCAGATTAAAATGAAGCAGCAGGAGAAGTTGTGTTCACTGACACTAATCTCAGAAAGGCTTGGGTGGCTAATTAACACTAGGACAGGAGATGTCCTAGTGTTACAAAATACTTACCAGGGATAATGAGAGCTACTTAATCATGATAAAGCATGAGTTTCTGAATAAGATATGCTAATCTTCCACATGTATGACCTGATGATAAAGCCTCAGAATATGTGGAACATTGATAGAACTACACGAAAAAAGAGATAAAGATGATTATACTTAGGGCCCTCCACCCTGCTCTCCTGGCAACTGACAGCAAAGTGTGCTGAAATCAGCATTGAGGGAGGAGCCTCCTCAATTGAGTGCAATTTACCAATGCCAAGGCAGAACTCACAAGCAAACTCAGACAACTTCAGATGCCAATTATAAAATAACACATCGACATTGGGGAAAGCATCAAAGACAGTACTTAGGTGGAAATTTAGAGCATATAACATTTACAGCATAAAAGAAGGCAGGTCTCTAACACATCATGTGAGCCTCCATCATCAAAAACTAAAAAAGACCAGCTTTTAAACCACAAAACTGTAAAGAGAAGAGAAAGCTTTATTCCACCGTAAAGCAGTTTACGTGAAATGTCCAGTATTTCACATGTCCTTGCAAGAAATCCTCTTATTGTCCCAGGCTGTTGTTCAGAATCTGGTTGCCACTCTGTGGCATAACTCTGCCTCAGCAAGGGTTCCAGTCTTGGTGGGCACCAGAAAAGCAAGCCACCAAGCACAGCTCATTTTCAGGGTCAAAGAAGAGAGAGTAGGAAGAAAATGTGCTGTGCATTTGTGAATCTATCTGTCTATCAGCCATGATGGTGAAGTACACTGATGGGTTCCTGTGCAGTGGTCTTCCACTCAGCCACTGCAGCACAGAGCAGAGTACAAAGCAGAGTGCAAAGCCTCAGACACCTTGACAGGGCTTCGATGACTCCCTCAGATATCTCCAGAGGGAACTACAGAGGATCAGATGATTCCACAAGTCTACAAGGGGTGATCTGCACGTAACAACACACATTCACTTCAGTGATCCAAGTTACAGATTTATACTTGACCTTGCCATCTCTAGCTCCCACAGCTTCCAAAGGAGGTGTCACTATTCCAATACATGCTAAAGAAGATTCCCAGAGAGGTTGAGTAATGTGGATGATATAATATAGCCAAGCCCTTATCTGTAGAAACCTATAGTATTCTATCTCACCATAGAGTTGTCAGGTGTAGTGTGCATGCCTGTTATCCTAGCACTCAGGAGGCTGAAGCAGGAGGATTGCTGAGAATTCAAGGTAATCCTGAAATACACAGTGAGACCTTATCTTAAAAAACTAAACCAAACCAAACCACCATATGGTCAACTCTTTGCACTGATATAACTGAATTGGAAGTTATTTTCAAATGCAGATGCAATACTAGAAGAAAATAATCTGGGTATCATTTAGTAGAAAAGAGACAAGTTGAACAGGCTTCTGCCATTATTTCCCATCATCAGCCCTGTCTATAAGACTGTTTCCTGGCTTCTCCTTTGATCTTCACAGGAGCAATAAAAGTGGGGCAGGGCAGAAGCACCCTTCCTTGGCTTGGAATTGTTCATGACAGTTGCTATTGTGAAGGCCTGTGACTGAGGTTAGCTTCCTCAAAACCTCTTGGCAATGAAAAATATTCATGGCAAAAGGAAATTGAAGAAGGCATCTTTGAAAATTAATGCAAATTTTTTTTAAAAATGAAGCTTTTGTGATGATTTTCTTAGCAGGGTACTTTTTAAAAATAATCTGAAGATAAACTTAGTCTCCTTGTTTATAATCCAAACCCTAGGCCCTTTGCCCACCCATGGGCTGTATCACGGTCTGCCCAAGGTGGGTGATTATTCTCAGGGAAGATGGAGCTGACAGGGAGAGGGGACTGCACTTTGTGGGGGTCTTACACATCCACTGAGGCAGCCCCGAATGTCACTGGATGTTGCGCTGTCTGCACCAGGCAGCCTTGAATGGGAAGAACCCTCAGCCAGGATTCAGCCATGCAGATCCTGCTGGCATGGAGGGATCAGCTGCCAGTGCTCTCCCCTAAAATTTGATATTTAAAAGTTCTCCATGCAATCTGTGAACAGTCCTATTTTATATCTACTATCAGGAGTTTTGACTTCCCATGTTACAACTACATGAGGTATAGCCACAAAATATGGTGCAATTTTGTATGCTTATATTAAAAATGTATTACAGTAAAAGATACAGTGCCTTAATCTTCCTCAAAATATCCCCTTTTCACTTTTCCCATCATTCTTGCCCTTCTTTAAAGCAGCTCTGAAAGATCTCTTTCATGAACATCTTTGCTTCTACTGTTCTGGCTACCTGGATGCCCACAATCTATTGAAAAGATTTCAGTTTTATAATCCTTCTGATTATGGAAATAGTTGGAACTCACACAGTTCTAGACCCCTAAATAAGGGGGATGAGAACATAGCGCCATGTTTTCAGTTGGCAGAAAGATCCATTAGCATTTTCAGCCACATCTCCTGCTGCTTAGGTAACATGGCTGCATCAGGATGTCAGAAGGCTGTGCTGATCTATTTGGTCCCAGGTAATGGCCCTCACAAAGGAACAAGTACCTCACCAGGACCTGAAAGGAAGGTGCACCCTCTAGATGTCTCCAGTCCTCTTGGAGGGCTGAAGGAGGTTTCCTGGCTCCCCTTCAGGTGGCTCACTTCAGACACCAAAGAAAGGAGGATGCAATCTGTCTGTCTGTCTTTTTGCTTTCCTGCCTGCCTGTCTGATTCTGGTTAGTCTTTCTGTCAGCCCTGCTCAGCTTGAGCAGGAGAGATCAAGCACCTCTCCTTAGTCAAGACCATCCTGGAAGGAAGAGGGTTGGAATTGTTTCCAACCCTCTTCTGAGTGCCTGTTAAATAAACGAGCGCATGAGTGGAACAGGAATTGTAAGCAACAGGCTGCTCCGTCTGTGCACCAAGACTGGAGAGCACTGGTCATGGCGGCTGATCAGACCTCACTGGTGCTTCCATGGCAGTTGGTATATAACATAAAAGATGCCTGGCGCCCTCCTTAGCTAAGTCATGTTAAATCCCAATGAGGGGTGCAGTGAGGTGGGCATCTGAATGGTTTGTCTCTGAGGGACATGCACCCTTTGTCTGCTGTGCCATCATTTAAGGGTATAGAACATACAGACAGTTATAGATGGAAATTAATTAGTCAAAACACAGTCTATGACTGCAGGAAAAAGGGCTTTTTTGGAGTTAAAAATGAAACAAAAATGCTTCCACATCTCAAAAAAAAAAAAAAAAGGAGGGGGAGAGGCCCATTCTTCCTGCGAATCCTGCCTTGGTACCCTCATCAGCCACTGCAGTTTCTACCAGCACCTATGGCTTCACTCCCCATTCCCAACTTGTCTCCTTTATCCATTCAAACTGATTCCAATCAGCCATTGCCTACATTTGGTCATATAGCCCTTTGCCCCAAACCTTCTGCTTCATGGCTATGCCCATCCTGCTCAGATGGCATCATCTGAGTCCCATCCGAGATGACTGTCAGAAATTCCTTCTGAGTCTGTTCAACACAGATATGTTCACATTTTGACTGAGGAAAAAATTGTACTGTCAGCCCTGACAAATGAGTTGCCATGGCCTTTCCAAACGTTGTCTCACTTAGAAAAAACCCAGTTGAGAGCATCTCAAAGACATCAAAAGGGGTGGGGGTAGGAGCCCTTAAACTACTGTTACCCAAAAATCTGATAAGAAAAATCATCTTAGGTCAATAAGAAAATCCAGTGTGATAGATGACCATATTCTCTGGCTATGAGTTATAAGACCTATGGACACTAAAACAATAAATAAAATGATAAGAACTCTCAAAACCTTCAGCCTGGATTAGATGACAGCCCTTTCATATTCTGATGGGCTCAGGCTAGGCCAGTCCAGGCTCCTTTCTTCAGCTGTGCCACTGGGAGAAGCTCACAGTACCATCACTCGGGCAATTTGGACCTTTACATATAGGCCCTTTTGCTAGGCACAAACTTTCAGCCTGAGAGGAACTCTCACCAAATATGAATTAAGCTCTTCCCCATAATGCTTCTGGGAAGAGACCACCTCTTCAAGTTAGAACTGATTGTCACTTACATAAAACCCATCACTTTCCTCTGGTTTAACCCTGTACTTTAAACCCTAACTGTTCCCCAAGAGGAAGGTGACAACTGCATCAGCCTGAGACAGATAACTGCAATCCTCAAGTTTGTAAAACTCCTAGAAGTATAAACTAAAGACTCGCCTCTGGGCCTTGCCATCAACCATGTTGCCTCACCACAATTCCTGTTGTTGTCAGATGTCACAGCAAGCACAAACAGGCATCTAGCAAAACATCAGCCTGATGGACTGTGAATCACCTTGGGCAAGATCTCTGTGCTGTCAACAGTGTCACATATTTCTAGGATCTGCTGGCTTCTATCAAACCTAGAACCTCCAGTTCACTGAAACAAAGATGCTTACTCAGACTGTCAGCCTCTGGGAGTGCCCAGTAGCCTGCCTGTGATTCAGTTGCTAAGGGCTGCCTCCCTCCTTTGCCTGACATCCACTGTCCTTCTGAGCAAGAAAGCTGACAAGCTCAACTTGGACAGAGACCTCACTGTCCAGGCACCACATGCTGTGCTGGGATGGGTTGTTCTAAAAAACAGACTTCCTGAAGATGCTGAGTACACTTTGTTTATAGCTGGAAGTAGTTCTATTTGAAATAAAGTTTGATGGGCTAGACAAACTGTAGTCACCTTGACAAAACTATTTTGGTCAAAACTCTCCTGCAGGGATGATCTGCAGAGCAAACTGCTTCCTGCTGCTGTTTGGAAACCTGACACCAAGGGCACAAAATAATCTGGTCCAGAGGCCTAAGCCCCCTCTGGGGATCAGATTAACTGAAAACAGCAACCACAGCCACCAGACCTGCCCCCATCATAGCTCTGCAAGCTCAAACTGCTGTGCTGGCATCCATTTCCCTGTCCCCCTACAGTCAGCTCAGGCTTCAGCGTCTGTGTCACCAGTCCTGACCCCCTATTCCCTGCCCATACTGAGAAGACAATAAAGGTTTGTAGGGTCCTGCTGTAAAAAATCAACCCTAGATAAGGCCTACCTTTGGTCATTAGCAATGACAATGCCTGTCCAGGTAACTCAAAAACTAGATGAAATACAAAGTATATACAGTATACAGGCCAAAAAGCTCTAGAAAAGTTGAAAACAAAACAGTTTGTAACATACACACACATGCACACACACATGCATAACTCAGGTGCATATTAACTACCTCCACAAGTTTCAGAAATCCAGCCTTAGATCTGCTGAAACGTTTACCTGGACAGCTCCTCCGAGGCTCCCTCTGGAGAGAAAGCTTACCAGTCCACATAGGCTGAAGCCTAGGGACATGGTTCACGAGGTTGTTTCACGCCTAGTTCCCTAGATTTCTGTGTCTTTTTAGGCTGCTCATCTGACTCCTGTGGGAATAGCTGTGGATTTTATTAACTGATTTGCGGGGGTGGTTAGCTCAGCGGCATAAGCGCTGCTGCTACCTGCTGGCAAGCACAGGATAGATTCCTGGCACCAAAAAACAAAATCAAAAAAGATATTTACCACTATTAATTGATCTGGATTTTGCTTACTCCAGTCTTTGCTTCTCGCCCCCTGCTAACTTTGGCTTTGCCTGAAATTTGCTGGATGGTTGCCCCAAGGGAGTAGAACAATCAACCAAACACTTGACTAAGATTTATTGAGCATCCAAGGCACACTGGACACTGTCCTATATCAGGTTTAACTCCCTCACCACCTTGCCAGAGTAATATTACAGAACAGACAGGCCTAAGTTATGTCTCTTCCTAAAAAGCAACTTAGGAGAAAACCCTGTAATAAGACAATTTTCGGGAGCTTGGCTAGGGCCCATCCTAAGATCCCTTACAACTTTGATTTTACAGCTTCTAGTTGGGCCTTGTATCAAAAGATCACATGTAATATGCCTAGAAAAGATTTGCCAGAGAAACAAAAACGTGGGGAGAAATGCAACAGAAAATTCCCCCCGTCTAATATATTTCAGTTTGTTAATTGCTCAGGGAACAGTTTCTGTTCCAGGTCTGGTTGTTTCTGTCTCTTAAAAACAGCTGGTTGCTATGATGCACATTGTATAAATCAATCCCTTCTGTCTCTGTACTTCCTGATTGCTTATCCCATATAAGCCCTAGACCACTAGAGATCATGACCTGGCATTTTGGGAAATGATCCCAATCAGTAAACATAAATGTAAATAAATCTTCCTCCAAATCCTGGGTGTCATTTCAGTGTTTCTATTTGCTATTGCATTAACTGATCAGGAAATAGAATTTCCCATCTTTATTTCAGGTACTAATTCCTAAGTTTTAAGAAAATGTCCTGGTTCTCAAGGGAGAAGTTCCAATGCTCTAAGATTAAATACAAGCTCAACTTCACATGGCTATTGCAGGGATCTGTGTTCCTAGATTGAAAAGGAGTACTATAGCTTAACTCTAAAATGCCCCCCAAAGACTCCTGTGTTCAGAAGTGGGGTTTTTAGAAAGTGGTTGGACCACAGGGTGAGTCCTTAGTGGACTAATCTTAGTGGAATGTGCTAGGTCCTAGGAGGTGGGGTTGCAGTGGACAAGCCAGGTGCCTTTGGGAGCCTATTCCCTTTCCATTTTCTCTCTCTCTCTCTTTCTCTGTGTCTCTGTCTCTGTCTCTGTCTCTGTCTCTCTCTCTCTCTCTCTCTCTCTCTGTCTTTCTCTCTGATTCTGAAGATCTTGGATTGAATAGATTTCTTCCACCATGATGTCTTTGCTCTGGGGCAGCTGACTACAGACTCCACTCTCTCTAACTGTGAGCCAAAACCCACCTCTCCACCTGTAAAGCAAGTGTGTCCCATGTTCTGCTCAAGCAACAGGAAATTGGGAAATAACTGAACTCACTTGTTTGGGAAGAGAAGAATGGGCAGCAGATGCAGGACATGTAATACGGCCTTGTCTAAGGGGGTGTGAGACCACACTCCACAAGAGGCCGGCAGTACTCCCTTGCTGATTACTGAAGTCTGTTCCCCGAGTAACAGCAGCTTTACTGAAAGAAAGAACTAGGAAGTCAGGTGGAAAAGAAGCCGAAAACAGAAAAAAGGCAGCAAAGTACCTGCTGGGATGCTGTGTAGGCCTGGGCTCCCGGGGACAAGTACAGGGAGGGGTCCCCTGACAGTCTCACACAGGCTGCGTAAATCTCACTGAGGTTTCCAAGAGCCCAAAACAGAAAATAATACAGAGCAAGCAAAGCGAGGGTGGCCACTGCTTTCAATGTGGGCGCAGTGCTGGGGGCACATCCAGTCCAGTAGCAGAATTTAGGCAAAGGAGACTGCAAGGTTGAAAGTGCTCTGGCAGAATTTACAGCTCACTACAAACGTAAAGTGAATGCAGTGTTATTGTTATTCTGCATCTCTGTGACCTCACACCAAATGCAATTTTGAATAAGCAGAGAAAAGCAGTTCAAGCAGCAATCTGTTATTACAAGCAAGCGGCTCTCAATTTCCTGAGAAATCCCAAGCGCAAAGGGATTGTGTGTGCACAAAGGTGCTTGAGTGAGAATGTCTGTTTCTGTGATGAACAAAATAAGCTTTTTCCACCCTAGGAAGGGCTATTTTATTTTTTAAATATCTGCAGAGAAAGCATGAAGTGATCAAAGAAAGATGAAACACAGCTGCTGGGAATGGTGTGGCACAAAGCAGCACAGGTACAGCATTCCCAGGGCCATGGGGACAACTGGTAGCCTGCCACTGATGGGAGAAGATGTGGTGACACCTTTGAGCACTTGGCACACACGTAGGAACTACACTGGGGGGCTCCAAGTGCTCTGCATCTTCAATAATCCAACTGTCTACTCTAGATTTACTGCATCCCCATTTCGAGGACCCTAAGTATCTTGTAGTGGGGGAAATTGAAGCAACATAGGATTCTTGATGACCTTTAACCTAGATGGGAGCCTAGTGGAGAAAAGCCTGCTGCTCAAGCATTGTCTCCAACTAGTGTACTAAAATCCTGACACAGCAGACTGGAGGAAGTAGGGTGGAAGACCCTGAGGTCTGGATCTTCTCTCCACATCGGGAGATCTGGGGAAGGTCTCTGTAGGGAAGGGCATTGACTAAGTGTAACCTTGCTATCAACACTGTGAACACGCTCTCACCACACATGATATAGGAGAAGGTTAAAGGGTTCTGCAGCTGCAGGGGGAGCCTGGGCACCTGCCTGCATCTCACTGCCACGCTGCGATTCCAAAGCAAGAGGTCCGTGGACAGTGCTGCGGTGTGTGACAACACCAGGTGTCAGCAGAAGCACCAGGTGTGTGCAGAAGGAGACAGGCAGACTGGGACACCATAGGTCCTATTTTAAGGGTTAGAAACTCTTCAGACTCTTTCAGGAAGGCAAGGAATTGGAACTGTCCCCAGAGGATCCCTTTGGGGCAGTGTGAAGGGCAGGTCTGAGGAGCAGACGAAGCCAGAGGTGAGTGCTGGCTCAGGGAGGGGTGGCCTGCTCCAGCTCATCCCCAGGGAAGACCTGAGCACGGGCACAGCTGTGGAGCTCCTCTCCAGGTCCTTATAAAGGCCAGCCAGTTCTGGCATTCACCGGAACTGAGACTGATTTTGCCGAAAGATCTAGACTATTAAGAATTTCCAACGCCCGACCATAATAATTCTCCATGGTGGTCTCACACCGCCTTAGATGCTGTGTGCATGGGATACTAGTGTTCTCGCTGGCTGCCCTGTGTGCCACTCACCTCCCACCTGCCCTTGACGGCCTCTGAAGGGCCCAGCTTGAAGCTCAGGTTCAAGCACATCCCACCAAACTACCATCACCGTCCAGAGGTGGGCCATCCGGCATCTGCGGTGCTTCCGGAGTTCTCCCCGACCACGTCCCATCCCCATCCCTCCTAGCAGTACTGAGGTGACATCGTGTCAGTGGGGTCACACCGTGACAAAGAGGGAGAAAGCTCACAGGTTCAGGCACACTGCCCTGTGCAGCATGAGGAGGCACAAGGACTTCTTGAGTTCACTGGGCCGTGCTGGTGTCTGGGGTTTTACATGAGAAGACTACATCCATTCAGATTAGGCCCTGAGTACAGAAAGATGTTTAATAATGTAAATCACTGGATTAGATGGATTACAGATAAAATCTGAAATTATTTGCTGTAAATATGCTAAAGGAGCATTTAGAGAATCAGATCTGTTAGTTATTCAGCAAACACTGTTCATTCCCTATTATCCCGCATTCAAATGCATGTAAGCAGGTTAGGGAGTGTCTGAAATGTTCTTGCTGTTCAGGGGGGTGGCGGCGGCAGTTGGGGAGGCCCCTTCCTGGGTTTGTGGGGGTGTTTCCACGGACTCGGAGACCCCTGGGGCTCAGATGGCCGTTTTGGAGTTCAGTGGGAGCTGGGTCCTAGGTCTCCCTGAGGAGGGCACTTCGCTGAGTCACGCAGCTGTCTCTAGGCTGTCCTCCATTCTTTCTCTTTTCCTTCATTGTTTCTCTGTTAGGGGAGCACTCAGCCTGCACCTGTCAACCCAGCTTGGGTGGACAGGGGATGCACTGGCATTCACTATGGTTCTGCAGCTGGCGAGCAGGGCAGGCAGCTGTGTGGCCGGGCTCTCCTTGCGGAAGTGAGGGGAAATGGACTGTGGGTGTCACAGCCCTCCCGCTCTCCTGTTCACTTAGCAAGGCACCAGCAGCTGCTGAGCAGGAAGTGGGGTGGGGTGATGGCCACAGTGAGGAGGCACTGAGTGTCAGCCTTAGTGACAGCACCACACAGAAGGAAAGCCAGTCTCTCTTGGCATGTTCTACCTTTGCTAGAAAACAACACAGAAAACTTCCTTGAAAAGTATAGGGACAAGAGCTGATGAGCATCGAGGGAGTCAGGGAAGTGAGGCTGCAAATTGCTTCCCAAAACCACGGCGACTGATTCACGATGCACAAAACGGCCACAGTGTGTTCCCATGCGACTCTGCTGCCGCGTGGCTGTGAACGTGAGCAGGCAGTTCAGCAGCTCCTGTTGGCTTTCTCTGTTTCCTCACTTCTGTGGCAGGCCTGTGAGAGTGCGGCACAGTGGCTTAGTGAGGAGTTACTTGAAGTTAGACAGGCATGCGCTCCTGACCCCATAGATCTGCATGCTTTGTGAGGGGAGGAATTCCACAGTCTTGGAGGCTTGAAAACTCAAAGGAACCAAAGAGCCAAAGAGTTTTAAAAGACACCAGAGCTGTGTAGAACAGAGCGTGTCTCTCACAGTGCCGTTCCACTCTGCGAGGCTTCCCCCACTCCCTGAGAACATGGAGGCATCCAGAGAGACTGCAAAAAGGTGGGAATAAAAGAAAAATTTTAAAAATTGAGAAGAGCTTTGATCTTAAGCCAAGAGAGGTCAGGTCCTTGTGCGCTCGGCCACCGTGAGAGAGGCGAAGAGACCCCGTTCACTGAACAGTCCTGGAGGAAGGGCTGGAGTGTGCTGGGGATTCCCTGGAGACCGCGTTCACTGAATAGTCCTGGAGGAAGGGCTGGAGTGTGCTGGGGATTCCCCCCCTTCTCAGCCTTTCCATGAGGAGCTCATGGCTGCCTGTGAGTAATTATTCAAGGACCAAGGAAACTTGCTATGTGCTTGGTGCCTGAGAAGCATAATCTGCTGCTTGTGATTTTCAGATTTATTTTAAATGATATTTGCCTTTAGGAGAAATAAGCAGTGTTTTCAGGGGTCAGTTTGACCTGACCACAGTTGCATACAGTTGAGCATACACTTGGAGTTTATCCATACAAGGATCGTGCATAGTGAGTGGTAAGGACTCCTCAGCCCCCCGTCACCTTACTGAGGGGTGAACACCTCACCCGCCCACTCCTCTGGAGCTGTGTGCCAGTGGCAGCACTGCCTGACCACCTCCAGCCAGCAGTCGGCAGGCCAGGTTGCCAGGTGTGTGCTGGGTCTTGGGGTACAGCATTTGCCGCGTGCTGGGGTGAGGCACAGGCTCTGGGTTAGGGAGATGGCTCCTCTACATTCCCGAGAGTGTGTTGTGGTCAGTGCTGGCCCTGCCCCACCCACAGCTGCAGAGCTGAAGACAGCTCAGGTGGGTGCCACTAACCCCGGAGGCAAAGGCTCTTTCTGCAGTGGGCTGTGTTCGTCTAGCTGGGAATGGCATCAGACCACGTGCCTGTAAATACACAGGAGCTCTGGACATCTCTCTCCTAAGAGGCTGGATAGCTACAAGCAAGTGCAGGAGCACCAGCCACTCTAACCAGGACAGTGTGCTTCAGTCGGCTCTGTGCGGGCTCGCAGGGGCCGGACCCTGGCCATTTGCTAAGCTTGTTCCCTGTGGTGTCCTACTCGCCTCCCTGGACCCGATTTACAGCTCCAGCATGGTGCACCTTCAGTCAGCCACAGGGGTCTCACATCGCTGCAGACCCGGCAGGGTGTCCCGCCCTTGGGGCTGCACTAGTTCAGCTGGGAGTTCCTGGTGCCCACAGTGTGCCCTGCGTGGCAGGCTGGAGTTACACAGGGTAACAGAGACTCACCCTGGGCTCCTCCAGGGATTAGGACAACCCGTGAACTTGCCAGGCTGCTGGAAATGTCGGGTGGCTTTTATTTTTAAACTACTCATCTTAGCTATGGCTTTACTTCCTCCCACATGCACATAAATCCTTCCCGACACGCTGTGTCTGGGGGCACACACCCCGTTGTCAGAGTGAGTCAGAGCAGGACTTTGTCACAGGGCATTTCACAAATAGGGAGACTCCACAGGGTGCCCAACAGCACATCTTCCACCCAGGCCTGACGGGACCTGCCAGGACTGAACAGGCAGGGGGAGCAGGCTGCGGAAGTGACACACCTGGAAAGACATCCAGGTTCCCTGTGGCCCCAGCCAAGGGCGCCCGCCAGCATCACGGCCGTAAACGTGAGCCCAGGTGCTCCCCACAGCCCAGGACACGTAAGGAACCGCAGGGAGGTTTCATGATGACTCGAGTCACTCTTGTCCCAGCAGTCCACTCTACCAGGGCAGCTCTGAGCTGGGCCTTCTCCTTCCTGTCTTGCCACATCTCACCTTCCCCGACTTCCACAAGATGCCTGTGACCTCCTGCCTGGTCTGTTTCATACATTACACGAATGGCTAGGTCTCCCCGGGCTCTGCCGAGCCTGAATATAAGGAGTTGAAAAGGAAACAGGTCTTCGGCTTCCTCTGTGGCCTCCTGGAGGTGCCCACACCTTGAGGGAAGAGCAGGAAAGGGTTTCCAAGCTCTTTCCCACATGTGGACTATTGGTGTACTAAGCAGCAGTTGGTTAGAGTTAATCAGCCCGCAGGCTGGCCAGTGAATCCCTCCGCCAGGGGTGGCACTGGAGCACCCCTGCCACGGGGTCGGCCATGCCGACATAAGCCTTGGCCACAGGTCGCTGGCCACCTCCTTGGGGACCCACCCAGACAGAGGGTGGCTCTTGACCCAGTGACACTATACCAGCTGGTAAAGGCCAGACTTCTTATGGCCCTTACTAGTCTGATTTGCCCCACATGTGTCCCTGGAGCATACGCTTATTCAGAAAGGGGAAATTTGTCTAAAAATAATTCAAAAACAGGTGAAATTAAGTTTTTTGGCTCATTTAATAAGTTGAACAGTGAATTCAATTTTCAAAAAAAGAGTAATTTATAATGACAGGAAGAATTTCATATATATATTATATATATATAATAAATTACAACAGACTATATAAGAGAAGGTATATATTACACATAGTCACATTGCACACAGTCAGTTTTACCCTTTCAAATTCAGGTCAGTTTTGAGTAATTTGATTACTAATACCAGGTCAGGTGAAATAAATTACTTTGGCTCTGTACAGCTATGCTTTTAAAAAGGCAAATTTTAGTATGTACATTGTCTTGTCCAACTTTCCTTCTGTGTCTCTCCTTCTCATCTTCTCTTTCTCTGTCTTGCAGTGGATGAGCTGTGCACCTCGAGAACCAGACAGAGGTGGGCTGATTCTGTGTCCCGGTCAGTTTCCTGTGCCCCACCTCCACAGAGGGAAGGAGGGAGGCTTAGGCTGGCTCCTGGTTGCAGCAGACTCAGTTCATAGTCACCAGTTTCCAGACGGAAACATCACGGCAGGAAGGCATGGTGGGGAACAGATGCTCAGCTCCTGGCAGCCAGGATGCAGAGCCCGAGACCAGTGCGGGGAGGAAGGGGCCGGAACCAGAACCGGTACCCAATGTTCTCCCTGCAGCGCTGTCCTGGGCATGACCAGAAGTGTGCTTCACTAGTGCCAGGCGACTCCCAAGCCAGCTGAGGTGGGGATTAAGCTAAACTGTCACACATTGGTACCAACAGTTTCCAGATTGGATTATGTTTTGTACCGGGGATCAAACTCGTGACTTCGAGCTTGCCAGGCAGGCACTTATGCCACTGAGCTAAATCCCTGGCTCTAGCTTGGAGGTTGTCTCATCAGTCCGCCACTGAAGCCCATGCCGAGGACTGTTCCTGTGTCTACGTCCTCCCATAAGTGGCTGTTTCTGAGTGTGACCAGGCCCCAAGAAAGGTGCTTTAGCAGCACACTCTCCTCAGACCTTTGCAACTGAGCAGGGGTAGTTTGGCGGGTCTCTCCCAGTGCTTTTCAGGGATGTACTTGCTGCCCTGGGAGCAATTATGTCACTGAAGATGCAGGCTGTGATTGTGGGCTCAGGTGCGCTTCCTCCCAGGCACTCCTTATTCACATTTCTATCTTCCAGACGTGAGGTTGTGCATTCTCACACAGTTGCTCAGTTAGCATCAAATCCATATAAATTTGTTTTTATTTTAAATGTGTGAGGATTGTTAAGAAGTACTTCCAAAGGAGTGACTATACTCTTTCTAAACACAAAAGCTAGCAAGTATTTTAAAATGCTTCTGTACAGTGTATGTTGATGGATATCTTCCTTGTAAAGCAGATTGTCCCGCACTGTGTCCCGCACGATTGTCTGCAGCAGACTACTCAGAACCTCCCGGGAGAGGCAGCAGCGAGATCAAGGAAGCATCAGGCCGGGGCCCCTGGTTCCAGAGCTGCGGGCTGTTTGCAAGCACGTATTTCTCCACCTGCTCAGTAGCATGCAGAGCTTTTCCTGGCACCCGGAAGCATCTGGTGTGTGTGTCATGGACACTTATTACGAGTTTATCATGCTAAACTGTTACTATTTCCTATTTGACAGAAGTGCTAGAGAATAACTGAATCAATATGCTAAAATGTTCTCTCTTTGTTCTGTTGAATGTTCTTTATCAAAAACATCCTAACAGTGCTTCCGAGTCCAGTTACACCAGTGTGTGGCCCTCGTGAGCAAAGCCCAGGCACCAGTGTCTTGAGACCCTTTCGGTCAGGGCTCTGTAGGAGGCAGCCCCGCAGCAGACAGGGCCTCGGCTGTGCCCAGAATGTGGCCTCAAAGAGTGAGGCAGATCAGTGTGGCCACAGAGCAGCACAGCTCTCTGCTGACACCCCAGGCCCAGCTGCTGCCTCTGTCCCTCTGTGTGCAGTGGTGGCCACCACACGGGAATATGGCTGTGACCTCCAGCAGGACAGGACAGGTGACATCCTGGGAAGGAAGCCACATAGTAGTCCACCATGGCCCAGGCAAGACCCCTGCTTAGAGCTCTGACACTAGCAACATTCCAGGGGAGGACGGAGAACAAGGAGACATCATCAACCACACCGATGCCACAGGTTTGGGAGGTAAAGCCAACAGACTGCACCACACATGCACACACAGACACTCGCACACACACACAGAGCATAACCTGCTAATCGCTGTTAACTTAGCAGACAGGGTCACAAAATAAGCACAACTGCAATGACCCCATATTTTATAAGTGCAAAGTGTCATGTGTCTGTCATCCCTCAGGAAGAAATGTGCAGAGTCTACTTCACTTTACCTCCCAGCTGAGGAGAGGAATCTGCACCCACCCAGGGTGAGTCAGCCCCAGGGTGACACTGAGGCCACATTCTAGGGCCACAAAAGAGACAAGCAGAGGCCACAGCCTTTCCTACTGCCCCTTGGGGTCCCTTCACATAAACCTGAAGAGAAAGCTAGGCCCTGGGACTCTGGGCACCACGCTACCCTGAGTCTTTGGCTTCTCTTTCTTCTACAGGAAGGAAAATGTTCAGGGGATGTAATCTGGAGGACTAAGAATTTCTGCCAAGAATGACATTTTTCAATTTTTTGCATGTTAAATTTCAGTTAAGTCAGATTTTCAAATAAAGTATAAGTCAGGGAATTGGAAATTGATTATAGAATTAAAATAGATTTAGGGAAAACCATATTAGACTAATGAATAGTTTCCAGAAAACTTAATAAAATTATAAAATTCTATTCTTGTTATTTTCTATATACAGTAATTTAGATTTTAATTAAGAATGTTTAAATTTATTTAACATGTTTTAAAGTCATCCTTTTGGGATTTTACCAATATCAGAATAATTTTCAGAGATTGCATCAATATTTACTAATTAATCTGTCTCTTCACTCTTTCAAAATGACCTTAGCTTGTCGGCAAAATGCAAGAGCAGCAGAGATGGCATTGCACAGTGCACATCCTGGGTTAGGTGCTGTGATGTTACAGTTTATGTCTGAATGTCCCTCCAAACCTCATGCAGTCATGGGGGGGTGGACCTTTCGAGGGCGGATGAGTCTAGCATCTGTGATTGGTTCATTGTCTAGCCCTGGGGTAGGTTGTGTGAGTGCTGTAACTTGTCAGGGGTGAGGAGCCAGCATACTACATAAGGGAGGGAAGGAGGCCTGACCTCCCCTTTTTGCCCTTCTGCTCTTTTTGCTTGTGGGCACCATGAATGGATGCCCCTCAACCACACCATCCTGCCCTGGAGCCAGCTGAGTATGAGCTGAAACCTCCACAAACTGTAAGCTAAATAAACCTTTCCTTCCTCCATTTTGGGGATCAGGCATTTTGTCGCAGAAATGAGACAAAAGTAACAAACACCAATTTGTTGGATGTTGCTTGTGTGACAGCTGGATGGGTGACCACGGAGCCGTTTCCACGGATATGATGGGCAAGGTGTGGGAGTGACGGGTCATGGGCAGGCAGCAGGGTCTGAGGAAGCTCATAGGATTTTATAAAGAAAAAGGGAGAAAAGCACACAGGAAAGTTTTCAAAGAACAGCAGAAAGCAGAAGATAATGAATGAAAAAGCCCTTGATTGGTCCTTCATGGTACATGGGAAAGGAGGGTGAGCATGGCTGGACACAACCCACGCAGGATATTGCAGTGAGGAAATCATGGAGCCCTGGCCAGGACCTCATCCACAGGGGAGTTTGCATCCTGCTACTAAGGATTCCAGGTAGGGAGAGGAAAAATGAAAGGCTGTGTGCAGCTGAGTTTGTTTAGAAATCAATCCATCTTGGCACTCCAAAATAAAAAACACTGCCAGGGAAACATGGTAGGTTTATTTTTACAAAATCAAAGTAGAAAAACTACAAGATACCCCCCTGGGAGCTGTTGGAGTTCTGAAATGAGAGTCTTCCAATGATTCTCCTGGGCAAATGTAGTTGTATAAACTTGCAGTTTCAGAATAATTGCAAATTTGAACAATGAAGACACACAAGACAAGAACCATTTCAACTTCAAGACAGGACTTTAACAGCTATAGAAAAACTAAGTGAATTTTCACCACAAAATACGGCTTTCTGTACAGGTTAGAGTTTCACATCCTAAAAATGAAGATATAAAATTATTACCTCAGAGGTGCACAAGCTATTGTACTAAATGTTATGTGTTGAATTATATATGTAATAAAACATGTACAATAAACCAGCAAAAGGTCCTTGTTGTGTTGAGAACTGGGTTTTCAAGATTTGTAACATCCATTTTCTCCTTGATTCAAATTCTAAATGCTTTGGGAAAATACAGTTTGTTTTTCATTATTTAATTTTAAATTCTTTACCTCTTTAGATACATTTTTTTCCTTCAAAATCTATCCTATTGGAATTTGTAACAAACACCCTTTGTCTCACTCAGGAAAAAAGTGTAATATTCTCCACAGGAGACTGGGGGTTGGGGGAAGGAACATTTCAGGTCTGATAGGATAAATTCTGCACCAGGAAGGTAAAATTCTCTCACAGAAGAGAAGATTTCCAAATATGGGTAAAGTTACATCACTGTGGGTACTGGGAAATAAAAGTCAGTGAAGCCAGGATTTGTATAAACAGACTCAAACAGCCGTTAAAAGGCCATGGGTGCTTGGCCATTTGTGAAGACCGGAAGGAATGCACACAGTTCCAGTGCTTATCTGCAGATGACGGGGCCACGGGCTGGGGTCTGCCTTCGTCTCTCCTCTGACTACTGAGTCTGTAAAGGTGCCTGCACGACATTCATGGACGGGGAGCTCACACAGTCGCAGGGCCCTATCTCGGCAGCTGTGTGCACCTGGCAGTGCTGAGAAGTGGTGACTGGCACTTGCTTCCAACCCCGCTGCCTCCCATGGTGGATCTCGGTGAGCCACGGTGGGCAGGGGCAGCTCAGGAAGGCCTCGCCAGCGCTGCTGTGCAGGACTGCCCGGTGTGCAGTGCCCCATCCTGCCTGCGGCTGGCCCTGCTTGCCGCACCCAGGGGTGAGGCCCGGGGCTTCCCCCGAGGATGGTGGGGAGGAGGACACTGATCACCGTGCTCCTCCCATCTCCTTCCTATCACCCAGTGCAGCGCTTTGCTTTCTCCCTGAGGACTCTCTCCATGGCGCATCAAAAGCCCTGTACTGCTCTTCTGGGCATATCCAAGTCACCGCCATCGCGACTTTGGCACTTTGATGCCATTGCTAAGAAACAAACTTATCTGAGCATGAGCACCACAGGACGGTGACATGACTCTACAGCCGAGCCAGGTACTGAGGGGTAACGAGCAGGCAGGGAACGCAGTGGACCCGAGGGACACACATGGTTCACACCCCAGGGGGAGCAGATGAAGACGCACACATTTGCACTATGCTCCTCACAACCACCTGCAATTTAAAACCTATGCACTGCTTCTTGCCAGAAAATTCCATTTCATGTTTTCCGAACAGAGTTGACCATGAATACCCGAGACAGAGGAAAGCTAAGCTGTGGATGGAGACGGTGGCAGTCACCACTTTGTCCTCTCGTAGTTATTTCTGCTTCTTCCCACTGAGCTCTACCCACTCCACCAGCAGAGCCCTGCCTGCTCCGCCTGGGTATCCCCAGGTGGCAGAGTGGCATGGACACATAAATCACCACTCAGCTCGTGTTCTCTGAACGTGGCCTTCTGTGGAAGAGTTCCGTCCTGTCCTGCTGCTGGGAACTTCCCTAACACTCTGCGTAGAATTATGTTATTACACATTATACATGCATAATAACTACATTATTATACGTCTTCTTTTTGTCCCCTCTAATTTCAGTCTCTGTTCTTTTTTTCTGCCACCCTGTTCATTTTTGCTAAGAATCCCACTTTAATTTGTTCATTGGTTTAGCTGCATTTATTTCAATATTTCTGCTGTGTTTCCTGTAGGAGTTATAATAACTATCCTAAATTTTAGTTTCCTATGATTAACTAGTGCATCATTTTAATTGCAAATGTACAGAGGACATAATCGTATGGGTCCATTTACCCCCCTCCTCTGATAGATTTGGGTGTCTGTGTTGTACACAGTAGACCTGCATGCATGTCAAACATCTCCAAAACGTAAGTTCTGCCTGAAATCATTATTTTACACAAAATAAACTCAGAGGAAAAAAGAATTGTACCATTTATTGAAAATTATACTTTCTACCTCTTGTTATTTCTTTGAGCCTCTTTAACAACTTACTTTAGCATTTTACATATAGTAGGTCTGCCAGTGAGAAGTTATTTCCTTTTCTTTTCTTTGTTTTTCTTTCTTTTTTTTCCCTAATTTTCCACATTCTAGAAATGTTTTTCACATGATATAAATCTATTAGTTGACATGTTTTTCTTTTTTCTGTTTTCTTTTGCTTTGCTTTCAATGATTTAAGATGCTATCCCGCACCTAGGATTCCCGTAATGTCTTGTAAAATCACATGATTCAAATAACCGTGCCTGGTATGGAATGTGCGTTTTTCTCTGGCTGCACACTGCTCTGTGCACACAGGTATGGATTTTCCATAATTACCCTTCTGCGGTTTCTTGAGACTCTTGAGTCTTCATTCTTGTTCTTTTCTTTTCTTTTCTTCTTCTTTTTTTTTGGTGGTGAAATTTGGAAAATTATATGGGTGAAATGTTCCAAATTTCATAGCCACTTTCTGCTCATTCTCTCTTCTCCTTCTGAACTTGCCGTTAGTCATTACAAAATTTTCCCAGAGAACCCCAATGCCCTGCTTGTTGTAATTTTTGAATCTTGTTTTACCTGTTTTTAAGTGATTTCTGTTGGTCTAGTTTCAAATTTAGTGAATGCAAAGCCCTTCTCATGAACTCAGATTTTACTATTTAGTCCTGGATATGCTATTCTTCAAAACTTGAATTTTCATTTGTTTCTCATTAGATAGTCTCTTATTACTTGAGACAAGTTTTCAAATCAAGAGCCTAGGTAATGCTACTTTTGGCAATTGTAGATATTGTTATATTTTTCTAAAATTGTTGATACACTTTTTCTAACTGGGTAATTTCTGTCTGTGAGTGTTATTTATTTATGTAGCAGGCACTTGGTTTAGTTGGACTGATTCTGAAAGCCCTGCCTCTTGGGGCAAATTAAACAGCAGTTCAGCTCTTACTTCTTTGCTTGTCCTAGTTTTCCTCTCATCTTAGTATGTACGGTTTGAGAGTCAGTCAAATCCTGGGCAGAATTTAGAACCAAGCTGGGGGCTCTGGGTCAGACCGCTCCCACTGCAGGGCCGAGCTTCCTGCAGGTTGTGCGAAGCGAGGCCTACCAGTGAGTTTCTGACCTCAGGCTCCCTACACTGAAGTGAGTAACCCGCTGCATTGCTCAGCTCCTCGGGAACAGACCTGCTGGGCTTTCCTCCTCAGGGCTATTTGTCTATTTTATTTATTTTTATTGCATACATAGTTGCATTTGCAGAAAGGTCAGGCCCAATATAAATGTGTTCAGTCACCATGAGCTGCATTTTTTAGGAAATACAATTTGCTTTGCCCTCAAAATAGATTTGCTTATTCCTAATAAATATTCAACTATTAATTTTCAAGAACACCTAGCTAGTTATCTTTTCACTCTGTGCCAAGCTTGTTATGTGATTATTTCATTTCACTTCTTATTTCTTTGCAAAATAGGTTATGTCGTTTCAAATTTCCTGAGAAGAAAATGAAACTATAGTTTGAATAATTGCTGAAAACTGTCAACAGGACTGAGGGAGTTTGGTTTCCAGGTCCCTGCTTGGCTTACGTTGGAGACCCGGGAGCAGGCCCAGTTCCCGGCTGTGTGAGATGCCTTTGTTTCCAGGGCAGCATCCACAGGACAGGCCAGGACCCCTCCGTTCCCTCCGTTTCCGGGAGTGACCCCAGCATGGAGAACTGGAGACGGTGACTTCCCAGGCACATGGATCACTCCGCTCACACGCTGCAAGCCCTTGTTACCTGTCTCTATGCTTCAAGCCACAGACATCCTGGGAGTGTAAACCTCAGAGCACTGCCCGCAGCCTGAACCCCGCTCCTGGCCACCGTACTTCCCGAACTGGAAAATCAACCCAGACGCTTTCGGGGCACAGCAGCGTCACCCCAAACGGGCACTGCTGTGCCTCTGCCTGCTCTGTCCCTTCCTGGGTCTGTAATTTGATTTGCGATGCCAGCTCTTCTTTTCTTATTAGGCCCTCCCACGGCCTACTTCCTCTTAGCATGGCTGGTCTGGCAGCTGGTAACGTACAGCTGTGCCAGTGCCGTCACTTCCGGAAAAAAGTCGGGGTTGAACCCTCCAAAGAAACCTCACAACAGTGAGTATAAGAAAAAAGAAAAGCACTAGGTAATTAAGTGATGAGAACGGTAAAATAGGTCAGAGTTAGACTTGAAAGAAGAGTCAGGAAATTGAGCTGAAGAAGTACAAATTGGAGGGCTGTGAACATCGACAGCTCTTAGTCACACAGAGCAAGGTCATACTTAATGAAGCTTAAAAAAGTAAATTTAGAAGAAGCTGAGGGCAATTTTGGGAACTATTTGTTATTCCGTGTGACTGTCTTGCATAGATTCTATTTTCTCCTCATTTTCTGGCTGTCCAAATCCCATATTCTTCCCAGGACCTGGTATGTATCCCAGAGCCTCACTGTTAATTCTACAGAAAGCAGGATGCAGATATCCACTTTCTACTGTTCAAATAAATAAGCCAGAGTGAACTGCATTTTAATGAATTTATTCTTGGAGATAATTATCTGATGTATGAATATATTTAGATTATTTCTAAATAACCTGTGACCGTGCAAATGTTGACTGGTGTATACGACAGTGCTATTTTCCACTTGAAAATAAACCCAAACAAAAAACTTTGGTAAAATACTTATCGCAGCATTAATAGTTTTAATGATTGACATTTTGAAATAATCTAAATTCAGTAATTAAGTAAATAGGAAATCTGGATTTCTAAAATATTTAAAGTGGCCCTAATATGTAAGAAATTTTTTTGATGATTTCTTCCTTTGAAAAACCATGAAAGTAACTATTTGTTCCTGGCTTTGTAATGTCATGAGGGTATTTTTAAGGCAGATGTGTTCATAGCTTATGATTTTGCATATTTAGCATTGCTATATTTGTTATATGCATTAGAAACATTTTATAATATAGTTTATGAAATTAGCTTAAATGAATTTTAACGTAATCATGCCTACATTGATCTTATATGCTCAAATTACTCCAACTACCAAATTTTGAATGGATTCAAATGGGTTTTTTGTTTTCAAAAAGCAAATGAGTTTATAAAAGAAGTCATTCCACTGAATCCCATCAAAGAAAACAAAAAAAGAAAATGTTAAATACAGAATAGCCAAATTTAGCCTCCATTATAAACCGCACACTTATTCAGAAGGCCAGCGCAAACTGTGCAATGGCGGCCCGATCATGGTGGAGCGCGTTTTGCACACGACCCTGACCACTGACCTGCTAGCGAGACGCGGGTCCAAAACGCTATACAAATCTAAAGATGCTCGCTTTAAAAATGAGGTATTGGAGAACCTGTCATAAATGTTACCCATAAGAAGCAAAAATGATCTGGCATGAATTCACCAACTACAGATCATTTTAAATGGCCTTTGTGCAGATGAGAAGCACCACTTTGAAGGTGACATTGATCCCTTGCATTGACAATGGTAGGTAGGAACTCTGGAGAGAAGTGAGACACTAAGACTTCCTTCAGTTAATTCCCCGGACTGAGGAACAAAGAACGTCCCTTGCACAGTAGCTGCCTTTGCTCAGATAGGGGCTGGGGACCCTCGCCCACTGCAAGACACCCCCATCTCCAGCCAGGCCTGGGTGCCTCTCCCATGTGCCAGGGCTGCAGTGGGGTCTCCATGGAAGACCTTGAACCTTTTCATTTACGTGAACATTTCTGTAACAATTTCAGTCTATCTTTCCTGATCGGCTATAAACTCTACCAAAGGGGACGATGCCTATTTCCCCCACTGCAACACCCCTGCGATGAATGCTAAGTGGAACTGAGGACATTTTCAGGATGAATGGACACACACCCAAGTGTATACCCTGAGTACGAATAAGCGAATGGGGAATAACAGGGAAAAATTATGCTAAGCTGAAAATCCTTCCCTGTGGCACATTAAAGAAATACTAATGACATTTAATACTAGTATCTATAGCTTAAGGATTAAGAATAATCTAAAAAGCACAATAAAACATTATAATAGCACTGCAAAGTAAAGATAAATTGCTAATACATGTAAATGTATATACAGAATATAGGTAAGGAATTTCCTTAATAGATAAGATGCTGAAATGTACTTTTTATGATGAAGACTATTGTATTTTTATTATCAAAATAGGTTTTATACTTGCTAACATTTGCTAATGCAAATGAAATTGTATAGCTAAATCAAGTGACAAAGGAATTTCGTAGGAACTGATAGTGGAAGATGCTGCATATCCCCTTGGAGACCAGATTTAATTGGTGAAATGTTGAACAGTGGTTATTTTATTCCTCATTCTGAGTAGTGGAGCTAATCTGTGATTGTAACACAGCTCACACTATGTTAGGGAAATTGGCTCAATTTGTGAGATGCTCTAAAGTGCTGGTCCATTTTATAGACAAAGAAGGTCAGATGTGGATGTGCTCTGTCTCTCCGTGCCTGAGTCTCTCCAGCAGGCCTGGCTTCCTCAGGGGGACCTGGGGGGACTTCAGTCCTTTGTTCTTACAGGGGGAATACTCAAAGCAACTAGAAGTGCGATACCTTCCAACTTAAATGACAATAGCGTCTTAGAAAAGTTAGTGTTCCTTCATCCTATGATTCTAAAATGCATAATGGTTTCCATGTCCATGTCTACTCTAATTCACGTGAGTTTCATTGGGAATAACTTTTAGTGGTTATCAAGAATTAATAATGAGAAGACATTACCTAAGAATTAAGTGTGGTATCCTCCATGTATTCTTCAACGCGTTTACTGAGAGTTGATCGTCTACCAGCAGTTAAAACCATAACATTCCACCATCCCTTGATCAAAACAAAACCCTGGCCCTGTCCCATCCCCACAGCGGTGCAGGTCAAACTGCCCCTCTGGTGGGAGTGGGGGCTGCGGAGCGCTCTGTATCTGGGGGTGAGCGCTGACGTTTCTGATCTTTTATTTCTTCATTTTCTAAATCACATGTGTTGACCATGGCTTCTTAACATCCTCCAGTTAGTTCTTTTACTCTCCAGTCCCAAAAGGACAATCCCACCGCACACTCCTGGTGAGCCCCCTGCTGCAGATTTGGGGGTTCAGGGACGTCAGCTGCTGGAGGCTGACTGTGCCTCCCTCTCCCTCCTGGTTGGTCATGACACCTCAGGTAGCAACATCACTGCGGGAGACCTTGGCTCCCTCCTGAAATTGTCCGCACAGCCACCCCACCCTGCTCATGCATCCCTGGGCTTCGCCAGGAAAAGTAGTGCTATTTCAGGAAATGCAGTTTACCAGGAGGGAGTAGGAAAGGCGTGTGGGTACCAAGTGCCTACACGCCAAGAATAAAAGCCTCCAAGTAATTCGCATGAAAACGTGGTGGGGACGTAGAAGTCAGCTTACATGCTTCCCATGGCAACCTAGTGGAATATTTTCAACTCTCAGCTACTTTTTCCTCTTCAATTTTTTTCTTTTAATTTCCTTACACATTTCATTTTATTTATATCCAAGTTTGTCATAATAATGAACTGAATATCAAAATTTTAACATAAACTCTTAGGTGTGAAATATAGTAATTTTTAAAAAATATTTCACAGAGATTTCTATTTTCCAGAAATAAACTGTAGCACCTCATGCCTATGGATAATATTTTAAAACTATTTGTACTGTCTTGATGGCTGTCAGTCTCACATGTTTATACTTCAGCAGGGGACAGCCTGTTAGCCTCCCCAGGCCTCCTGCTCATGATCTCGGTTCCTTTAGGCCACGCTGTGTACTCTTGGCCAGTTCGGGAGAGGGTCGGTGCGGGATCCAGGCCAGGTATCTCCGAATACTGGACTTTATGATCAAAGAAAAGCAAAGAGCTAATGGAACACGAGCTGGAACCACTCACGCCCTGGTAGTGGCCAGTGGGAGGGCGGACAGGGCCACAGGGCACAAAGGATCGGAGTTTAGCAAGCACTGTGCCATGAGAGGGTGGAACGCGGACAGCAGTGCCTTCATCGCTGGAGAGAGTGAGGCTTTGACTTGTCCCCTGTGTGGCCTGGGTGACACAAGATGCTCCCCCCCCCCAACTGCAGCAGGAGACTCCTTTCCAGAAGAAGAGAAAACACAAAAGAGGAGCTTGGTCATAGCACGAGTCTCAGTGAAGTTCAAAAGGGTTCAGTTCTGAGCAGAACCTTGCTCCCTGCGTACCGTAAGGAATCAAAGCCAATGCAGTTTTCAGAAAGACCTCAGATATTTGACAATTAGGTCAAATGCTGCTAAGCACACAATGCTTACGAGAGAGAATCACAAGGAAAATTGTAAACAATCCAAACAGAATCATTATAAAATTAAAAATATAGCAGAATTGGTTGTATTCATTTAAAGTATTATTTATGGGGGCATGCACAAAATAAAAAACATCTGAAGTCAGTCAGTTAGGGTTCTTCCTCAGAAAGTGAATTGGAAATGTGGAAACTTAGACCCAAATAAGTTGATGGGAGAAATTAATTAACGTATGTTTAGAAGTAAAATCTTTAAGAGCAAACAACACAGAAAATTACAAAAGCAAAATGACATTTCTTTGGAAAAATGGATAGAATATATGAAGACTAATCCAGAAAGAAGAGCGATGTGTGTGAGTAGAGTATTACGGATGAGAGGAAAGACATTCATAAGAGGATAAGAAACGTCGTGAATAACATTTTGCCAAAAACCATGATAGTTTCCGTGCAGGAGACGCAGTTCTAAAAAATCACAGCCTACCTAGAACTGGCACGTGATGAAATAAAATGTTTGACTATATCTATGTTTGTGAGAGCAAAGTAAGCTTATTACTAAAAACCTTCCTAAGATTAAGGCCATAGGTAAGGAAAGCTGATTTGAAAATTTCATCAAATATTTACAAAGGAAAAAACTGATTCTTTTCTAAAAAATCCATAAAATAGGGGAATGGAAAGGATTTCTCAACTAATTGTATTAATATGACATAGTTTTGATAGCATAACCTTTCAGAGACTTCACAAAATGTAAAATAAAAGCAAAAGCAAATAAAATTATAGTCTAATACACATTATGGGCAACAAATAAAATATTGTAGATTGTCAAATCAAAAGCATAGCTATATAAAAATGATTAGCAGCCTTTGTTTTTGAAAAGGTGGAATTATGTTTTCTGATTTCATAAAAATAAAGAAAAACAAGAAATGGAAAGAAGAAAGATTCCAAAAATTTTTAGGGGCTTTCATGATACTTCTTCAGTAGTGTTTTTTGTTTTGTTTTGTTTTTGTTGTGTTTTTAATATACTCTAGATGGGCAATCTTCAAATGTAAAAATCAATAAAGACAAAAAACCTAAAAATTTGAAATAAATATAAAAAAGACAAGGCACAAAGGTAGCCGGATGGGGAAACAAGGTACAAAAATATTGTCGTTTGGTTAAAAAATAAAAAATCTTTAGATATCGATACAGTGATACCTCAGTTCTCAAATTTAATTCTTTCCACGATTCTGTTTGCAAACCGAGTCAGATGAGAACCGACCAAATTCAATGGTGAGGGTAAATATTGACCTTATATGAAATCTGATTCCATTCTCATCCAAATTGGTTAATTTTCACCAGAATCCTGAAAGTTAAATTTGTGAACCGAGCTGCCACTGTGATTTTAATTTACATGATTTTCTTTCCATCTCTATCACTCACCTCTTTAAAAAGTTTATGAATGATCTAATTTTTAAAATTTCTAGTTTCGGTAACACAAACTTCACCCCAGCCTTTTAAATGCTGTCTAGCACGCCACACCCTTCTCTTTACACGCATGCGTGATTTCACCCCCCCCCCCCAGGAGGGGCAGCAGGTGCTGGGTGCGGGACGCTGGGGCGCAGTGGTCACAGGGGTGCCCTGGCCCCGAATGCTGCAGACAGGATGGGGGGGGGTGGCGGGCGCAGCCTCCCAGCCTCCAGGCCCGGCGTGGTGGGCGGGAACCTCAAGGGACAGAGCCTTGCACCCCGCGCAGAAGGTAAACTAGAGCAGAAGGTCAGCAAGGGGAGCTACAGCCGCCAGAGGCAGGCTGGGACCTGGACCTGGACCGGGCGGAGCTCAGAGCTCCCGAGGAGACGCCCTGGACAGGATGCTGTGCCCCCAGCCGGGCTCTGGAGGACAAGGAAGGTGCGCAGGCCGGGGACCCTGAGGTCAGGAGGCCTGGCGCTGAGCCAGCCTGCCTCCAGGGTGTGCGGCGGGGCGCAGTGGCCCCCACCGACCGGGACCCCTGTCCAGGGAGAAGCCCCTCCTCCCGGCCCCCGACTGCAGGCAGAGCTGAACTGCACAGACCACAGCCCGGAATGGCCCTGAGCTTCCCCAAGGTCGCCAAGGGTTCCGCAGGGCTGGGAGGGGGTGTGGACTTCTGGAGGCCGCCGGACTCCAACTCTTCCCTCACAGGGCTTTGCTCCAGCTCCTGCGTGGCGGCCTTAACAAGCCTAGCAAGATGAGGAGACCCTCCAAAGAGACAACCATCCGCGCAGGGCAGGACCTGACCCCAGCTCGGAGACGCCTGCCGGGGTGGGGAGGTACCCCGCTCACACACTCGCAGACTAGGGGTAACCACCGTCAGGCACCCCCACATACTGAGGCGGAGAAGATTTCCAGGCCAGGGAGGTAGTGAGAAGAGTGAGCTGAGTGTGGAGGCCACCTGAAGGGACCGTTCGGGGACCCGCGTCTGTCTGTCTGTCTGCCTGCCTGTGCGCGGGTGTCAGTACCTGCCCTGCGCGGTGCTACCCCGGGCAGGGGGAGGTGGGCGCCCCAAGGTCCCATGCCCGTGCCTGTGCAGCGGTGTTAGCTTTCCCAGCACTGCACACCATGCCTCACACTCACAGGTTAGAGGGGCTGAGGCTGGAGTTAGCTCCCAGGTTAGGGGTACAGGCCAGAAGCTGCTGGCTGCAACAGGGGCATGGTGGTGGGAGGCGTGGCCAAGCTGATTCCAGCAGAGCAGGGAAGAGCACTGGAGAGGAGGGCGTGCCACAGAGCAGCCAGGACCCCAGAGCTCAGGAGGCGCTGGGAGAGGCCCAGAGGCGCTTCTGAGTCAGTGGAGCTGCTGTGCTGGAACTAAGGGCCGCAGAATCCACAGGTCTGCAGGGAGCCCCTGAAGCTGGAGACATCGCATGTGTGGGGCTGAAGTGTGACAGGCCCTGAAAACAGAGACCGCAGAACAAGCCAGGTAGACAAGCTGCTCCAGGTCCAGCAAGGCCAGGGCCCAGGCCTGTGAGGGAATCAAGCTGCTAGGCAGTGGGGCTGCACTGACATCTTGCCCCGAGTGTATAAACAACCGATACCCAGGTTGACCAGTTCCTTCTCTCCCATCAGGAGAGTAAGGGCTCCCCCACCCCTGCTTTGTCTCTTCTTCAGTTTGTCATCCTCTCACTGTCCTCCAGTCCACGAACCTAAAGAGCCGCATGGGTCGTGGCACAGATCTTTGAAAGGAAAATCAATAATTAAAACATAGAATTAGGACTAATAAAACGCTTCCTCAGCTTTCCAGAAAAATCGAGTTAAAAAAAATACCTTGCAGACATGCGCTGAGAAACCCTCATTGTTTTCCATACTTAATCTCAGCTTTTCCTAAGAGTTTTCTTAGGTTGTAGATGAATCTCCAGATGAAAAATGACCCTAAAAGGTTAAATGATTCTTCATCACTACTGAACCCTTAGCGCTTCACCACACTTCTTCTGTCCTCTGGCACATCTTCCTGAACAGATGTCATCGCTGAGTCCCCCTAGACGCTGTGACCAGTCACACACAGTCACAAAGCAGCACTGCAGGGTACGTTTTATTAAGCAACAATCCCCTAGGGCCTTAACCTAAACTTTGAAAGCAAAATAAAATTTCAAGCTGTGTTGACCTCCCAGTCAGTCTGGGAACCACATTTTCTTGGACGCCACCCTTGCAACCCTCCAACTGCTTCCCACTGCACCGGGCATTACAGCTCATTACCAGTCTGCATGCTCACCTCCAAGTTAGTCAAGCCCTTAAAATGCAGCCCCTGGAGTAAACCCAATGTCCTCCATCAGTGCAGCTTTACCCTGGGGAAAGCACGGTACCAGCCCTCAATGCACCAAGACATTGCTTTCTTCTCCGCTGTTCTCCAGATACCCACGGAACGTTCAAGTGCGCAAAGCTACGTGCACCTCTTGCTCCCTTCACAGGTGGCTGGGTCAGCCTGCCAAGCCTCACTGAGCCTGTGATCAACTAATTTCTCCACCCTCTTCCACAGCTGAATTGTACAAACAGATTTTCTAATCTAAAATCAGAACTTAATGTTCATGCTGTCAAATTTCATCGTATTTCTCACAGCCTGGGAGAATAACATGAAAGCAAATGTCCACAGCCATCCTGTCTGGGGAGAAGCTGCCTAAAACCCTTTCCCAGCACACAGCTTGAATAAGCGTTACCAGTCTGCGTGGAGCTTCCAGCTGCTCCTTTAGGGCCTGGAGCTGAGCACAGGCGGGCGCGACTTGGGTTCCTCTCTCCCTGCCCCGGCGGGTGTAGGAGGGCTCTGTGGCCCAAGGCCACGGTGCCCTGTCTCAGTGCCCGGGGAGGCTGAAGAGTTGCCAGTGAGGACAGCTCAGCACAGCCCTGGCCACTCAGCTGTCCATCACCATCCTCTCCAGCCCGACTGCTGCACTCAAGGTGCTTCCTGCTCTTTCCTAGAGGTGATTTTCCAAGAACTGCTCACGCTTGCCAACAACCAGCCTGCAGGAGACTCCACGTCCGACTCTGCTTCCTCGGGAACTAAGCTAAGACCTACAGCCTCCCTGGCACTGCGAGGAGAAGCTTGTGACTGCCAAGCCCAGAGAAAGTGGAAACTGAGGCCTGCCCCTTGCCCTCTTTGAAACCATTTTCATTAGTACATTTTGCAGGATTTGATAGTTAGCGTCACTGCGGTGCTGGCTCCTGTGCATATTTATTTCATGTTCATCCACTCCCCCGACCTTCCCTCCCCGCTCCTTTCCTCTCTTGTTCCGCTGCCCTTTTGCAAAAGATCTACCTGCCTGTTTCCTACCGTCTGCCTTTGATTTTGCTCTTTCAGCTGTATGTGACTTGGTTTCTCACATGAGACCTCTGTGTGGTATTTAAGCTTGTGTCTGTCCCGCCTCACTGGATGCATCACTCACAGGATGCAGCCATGCTCCTGCTAACGGCTCAGGCTTAGGGTTACAGCAAGCAGTGCTCCCTGCGCCTTTGGACTCATCCACACCTGATCCATCGCCACGCCATGCCCATCCCGAAGCAGGCGTCACTCCCCAGGCTTCTCATCACCTTTCAGGATTCTGAGTTTTCACTCTCTGCTGCGCCCTGTCCCTGCCCCTGCGCCTGGCTGGCCTCTTTGTCCTCGCACACTTCCCAGCACGTGGTCAGAGTTCACTCAGTCTCTGTTCCTGTCTTCCCTGCCCCCTTCTCCCCTGTCTCTCCTCTCTGCTGTCTCCGCTCACCTCCTTCCTCTTCCTCCTCTCCTTTTCTCTCACCACTGGACCCTAACACTGGCTTCTGCCATTTGCCTTCACTTTCTTCCCATATCGTCTCTAATGTCATCTCATGTTCACTTTTCTTTCAGTGTCCTCTCCTTTTCTCACATTCTGGCCACCCTCCTTCATTCCTTCTGGCCTGCTTCATCCCTCCATGGATGATCTAAGATCTTTTAGAGCTTAGAAGGCTCTGGCAGAGCTTTCCACACCTACGCCCTCAGACCCTTGCCGTGATTCCCAGACCAAATGTGACTCTCTTCTCCCCTCACTACTCCGCAGTTTGCGCCCCCTGTGGACCCCACAGCTTGGGGAGCCCTGTCCTCAGAAGCCAACCTAAAGCTGTAAATGCAGCAGCTGCGGATTTGCCCTCTGTGACCTTCCACTTGTGAGGGACCCCACTGCACCGGGTCCCATCTGTAAGCTGACCCATGACTCATCCTGATCAGTCAGAAAGCATTATTGCTGGGGCGGTGGCTCTCAGCTGTATCCAGAGCTTTGGAAGGGTGAGGCAGGGAAGGCACAGATTGAAGTCCAGTGTGGACAATTTAGGGTCTTAACGAGACAATGCCTCACAATTTTAGATTTCACAAGAGCTGGGAACATAGTCAACTGTGAAGGCCCTGGGTTCATTTCCCTTGGAGTCTCTGCTGAGTTCCAGGAAAGACGGGCTCATGTCCCTTCGGGGTCTGCGTGCCAGCTCTGAAGGAACCAACAGCACAAGTCTGGACCAGAAGCTGAGCTCACAGGACTTCCCGGACAGCCACACATTGCCACCTGAGGTCTTGGGAAGAGACACCCCTGGATGTCCTGCACCTGCCTGGGGCCTCTACTGGGCCACGTCCTCCTCCATGGCCTGCAGATTCCATGAGGGCACGGGGTAGGGACACCCCTCAGGGCGTCTTCTCCAGGAGCTGATGGGCAGCTATCATGTTATAGGTGTTCCTCAGCTGTCACTGATCACACCAGAGACCAAACACAGTTGAGCCAGGGCCTCAGTGAGAAACCTTTCCTGGGGGCACGTATCAGCAGCTCCCGTTTATTTCTAATCTCTAGCATTTCAGTCAAAATCTAAAATAGCTACACCATTGGCGATGATGTAGGTAAGATATGGAGTCTCTGGAACTACTGGGATCTGAATTTGGATATTCATTCATTTCTTATTACACCTACTCTCTTACCAACTAAATAGAGATAAAACTTATATGATGCAGTAAGGAAAGTAAATAATCGAATGTTTTATAACAGGTTTAGTAAAGCGGTCAGCACATGGACCGTCTCCTTCAAGGACGCTGCCCTGGGTCTGTGTAGTGATCACCGGGAACATTTTTACACGGCACAGTCGCGCCCTGCAGTCCCCTGTGTCTGCTGTGACACCTTTCTGTTGGAAGAACGTGTCTGCACCGCTGAGGAGTATTTGGCTGGTTTCAGAAGAGTGGTGTTTTAACTACCAGCCACTCCCCCGATCTCACTTGGAGCCAAATGCCATTGGCACGGATTGATACCAGAACAGAGATTTTGAAATGAGCAAAACTTATTTGCGTGCATCTTTTGCTTTGTTTTCCCTGACAGTTTGTTATTAATAGAGCACAGGCATAACAGTCTTGGGTTTTGAGTGTAACCTCCACTTTTCACTAACTTGCAAAGTATCTGACTGCCGAAAACAATAATTTAAAATTGTTTTGAAAAGTTATCACTTAAGCCCCTCTGCCAAGCACTTCATGTTCTAATTAGGGAAACTTCAAGCAGATAGGTAATGTTGTTTTTAAAGAAAAACGTTCAATATGAGTCATTATGTGTTGTGCATTAAAAATAAATTACGAAGTGTCACATTCTCCACTGTTTCTCCTCTTTAATTAACACCTGGGTCTTGATTGGACGTGTTCAACTTTTTCAAGGACAAAAATAGCCAGACATTTTAGACACAGAGCCAACAGAGGCCGGAGATGACTCCTCCTGCCTCGTGGAAAGCTTTGGAAACCTTCAATTACCGAATTACATTTTTCTTGCTGGTGGAAACTAAGAATTTCATGGGTGGACACCTGAATTTCAATCTAATACATGAAATCTCAAACACTAAAGAAGGTCCTAGAACTTGATGGTTATTTTTAGGAATTACAGCAAGAATGACATGAAGAAATTCCCTTGTTTTGTCTCTGATAAATGGAGTTTTAAATGGATTCTCTCTAACAGTTAAAAGAAACTTTCACATAAAAAGCACAAAGTAGTGGGTTAAGATGCAGGTGGATGCCGGAGAGTTACAGAACTCCTCCTCTTCCAGCAGGACTGTGGCAGCGTCCTCCACGGCCGCAATGCTGGCTAAAGCTGGAAGCCGGCAGACGCGGGCTCAGCCTCTGAACTGCTGCCTCACTGCGCGCAGGCAAAGCCCCAGACGCCTGCGAGTAGAGCACAAGGACGTGAGTTCAGTCTCCGAGGGAATCAGGAGGCCTGGGCAGCAGTGAGCGGACAGCAGGACTGGAAGGGGCCTGTGGCCAGCAGGTTAAAAATAGCCTCTTGATTTGATTTACATAATTTTGTCTCTACTTCTTCCAGCTTTCCCTTAAAAAAACCCCTTGGTGCGCAGGAGGAGTAAGATGACCGCTGGAAAATAAGTCCTCCAAGAAAGTGTCTGTCAGCCAGAGACTTTAACCTCAAATAAGTGTACCTTCCCAGCTTCCACACTTCCCATCTCATTGTAACCGGCCTGTCATTTGGAGAACGGGGACCTGCGTCTGCTCGAGGGTGGTGAAATAGAAGCTCTCGGAGGAGAGACACAGAGCAGACTGTGCAGGCAGCTCCCAGATACACATTTCTCAGAATAACTAGGAAAAGTGAGAAGCGACCACAGGATGGAAGTAATTTTTAAGAAGCAAAATAAGATAAAAATCACAAATTAGGATTTAATAAAGTTTGCAATCTTTTTTTTGAATCATCACTTGTAGTTGAAATGATTTCACTCTTAAACCTGAAAAGTACTCACAGAAAAAATATGATTGAATATAAAAGACAATACTAATGCATTTGTGAATTTTTATGTTCACGCTCCTCACTGTCAGCTGTTTTGCTCCATTGTGTAAGAACTGAACAAATAGAGATGTCAGAACCCTACAGTAGTAGGGGGCGCTGTAAGACGGTGCTGTTAGAACGACACCAGGTGTTCCATCTGGGGTGACTGAAGTCCCCTACCCACGGCAGCTCAGAGCCACAAAGAAGCTGTCCCACGCAGAAGACAGCTTTGCGCTGAGCCTCGGGCGTGTTAAGAGTCAGTCTCACTGACTGTTGATATCTAATTATCAAAGCGGGAGAAGGCAGAGCACCGTCTTAGAGGAGCTGTTCTTTACTTCCTGTTACCCCAGCTGGCAGTCCTGAGGTGGGACGTGACACTGGGACATGCCAGGGGCCCCACCTGAGCATGTGGCAGTGGAGAGATGAGTATTAGAATTGAAACAAAGTTAGAGCCTGCGTGGAAGAGCTGTGTTTGTTTTAAAATATCCCGTGTCCCCATTTCTCTATCTCAGGATGCCATCCAAGAAAAAAGGTTCATGCAAATTCAGCTAGACATTTCATACACCTATAAAAAGCTACGCCACTCTTACATAATAATGTTCCTCCTATTTCTCAGGGCAGGAGACCTTTTCTCACATTGCCTGTCATACTTAGAAGCTTAAGATTGACATAATTCCAATTATCCTGAGGAAAACTTTTTCCTGAAGAGACGGTCCTGTCACCCCTAGAAGAAGGCCTTTTCGCAGTGGCTCTGTTTAGGTCCATAACTGCTGGTGACCGCTCAAGGTCAGTCTGTACCTGGGAAGATGCGGAATTCCTTAGCTTGCTCCAGCTCCCAGTGTGCTGAATGCAATGTGAGCTGCCTTCCTGTCCCGAGGCAAAGGCAGGACACCGCTCCACAGGACCCTGGGTCCCCAACGCTGGCCCCGGCAGCTGGGGTACAAGGTCATTACACAGAGGAGAATGCAATGTCGTGATTCACCTTCTGGTCTTCAGAAAATATAATTAATCACAGTTATTTCTGACTTATTATATATATTAAAAAATTTCAGAAAAAGTAAAAAATACAATTACTCTCCTAATGCTGAAATAATTAACGTGTTAAATAATTACAGGAATCGCTTGGATAGAGACTGTATTGAATACTTTTTAAGAGATCAAACATAATTCACTAATTTAAAAAAAAATTGCCTTAATCTCTTGAAAATAGTTATGGTAACCTTTAACCTTTCTTTCTTTCTTTTCTTTTCTTTCTTTCTTTCTTTCTTTCTTTCTTTCTTTCTTTCTTCTTTCTTCTTTCTTTTTTGGTTTTGGGTCTGGTTTTTTGTTTGTTTCTTGAGACAGGGTCTCACTATATAATCCAGGCTGGCCTGGAACTCTTGGCAATCCTCCTGCCTCAGTCTCCTGAGTGCAGGGATTACAGGTGTGCACCATCACACCCAGTTTGTATTCTCCTTAAAGGGGATTTTTTACCCCTATTGTATTTTTTCATGGAATTCGTATAGAAATATTTCACTACTTTTGTTTGTTCTGATCAAGACAGCTTTGGGTTGGATCATCACTGTCAGGGCAGTGACTGCTTCTGGCCCTAACACAGCACAAGGCTGGCTCCGCGTCCACTTTCTCCTTTTCCTGTCACCCTCCCTCTGTGAGGAAAGGGGATTTACTCTCCAGAGACCCACCTGGACGTGGCGCTCTCAGTGTTACACTCACGTAGCTTGCTGGATGCTGTGTAGTTTGAACAAGTTCTATTTCGAATATTTTAGCAGCATAATTAGCTCAAAGGTCCTCGTGTCTAAAATCCCCATTCATAAATTATGCAAACCATATTGACTGTTTTCAGGTTATTAACAAGTAAGCAGAAAATTTTAAATTTTACATTATGTAAATATTTAAAGCACAATTTACATATATTTACATAATACTTGCTAATTAAACTAAAATCACATTTACATGAAAAATAATTGTTTATCCTACACAATTTAAATTAACCAGCTTTTAATTTAGAAGAAGTAAATACAAATGCAGAAGGCTAATGAAAGTTAAGTTTTATATTTAACATTTGCTGCTTAGAAAGACAAATTAATATTAAAAGCCAATAGATAAATCCAATTTGTATGCAATGCACTTGAGTCTAATTTGCAATATTAAGTAAAAGTTACATAGATTTTATGGTAGCTGATGACTCAAGAAGTTATATAATGGCTTTTTTATGTCCGTTTTTCTATTTCATACAATAAGACCAAGATGCCTTCAAAAAATGACAAGACCCAAGCATATTGATTTTCTACTTAAAAACTGAACTTCAGCCAGAGTTGAACCAGAGGAGAAAGTGAAGGCATGCAAGCAAACAACAGGGCAGGCACGGGGCGGGACAGCGTGGAAGTCCAGCCACCTGCAGAGCGGAGCTCAGGAGGCCTAACTCTGGCTGTAGGTCAGACTGCAGGAAGCCGGATGTGGCAGCGAGGGAGGGGCCATGCGCTGGGGCAGTACCACAGAGGACAGGGAGTGACGGGAGCTGTAACCCAGGTTAGCGTCCACTGGCACTGGGACCCAGGGTCATGGGGACAGGCGGGGAGTCAGGTGGTGGATTTGCTGTGGGGCACCAGCCAGGGAGGGTCCAGATGCTCTCTGGTTCTTGGCTGGGCCCGAGCGTACGGTGGAGGAGTCAGAGTCCCAGGAGGAAGCTTTGACCTGGTGCTCTCTGTCACCTCACTGGAAAGACCTGGCCCGATCTGGGCTGAGAGCAGCTCAGAGGAGAGGGCTGGGTGCCAGCAGACAGGGTGCTCCGTGGCCCAGGACATCTGCATCTGGAGGACGGAGAAATGCTGGATCCCAGAGACTGTGACGCTTCATTCCCACCACGAACAGCGGTGTAAGTGCGAAGCTGCAAGCTGAGGCTGAGGAAATACGGCTTTATATCTTGAAAGTTCATACAGAAATAAATGTAAATAAATAATGGTAGTGATGTGCATAAGGACCGATTTAGGCTGAATGCTAAGAGCAAGCCTGGCGAGCGGCTGTGGAGACATGCGGGAGGACTGACAGGTTTTAGGACGAATCTGGGTGATGAGGACTGAAGACTTTAGCATGCTGTTAACGTAGAGGCGGACGTGCAGAGAGGCACCAGGCCCAGGGATTTCAGAGCATCCTCCTGAGAGGTCGTCTGCGTGGAGGGGAGTTTAAGGTGGTCTAATCCCGAGGAAGAGCAGTGGTGCTGGAGGATGTGGGAGAGGGAGGAGGGCGTGGGAGAGGGAGGAGGGGAGGAGGGTGGGACTGAGCTGGAGAAGGAGGCACAGCTTTGAACACAGCTATTTCCTCTGCATTGACCCAGGATCCCTGGTCTTACTCCCCAGGAGTCTCTTCCCAGGATACCCATGTCTAACCTTTCTGTGTGAGTTCTGTCGCAGCAGATAGGGTGTTTAATGTCCACCTGCTGCCTTCTGCTGCCTGCTTTGCTTGGTGGTGTGCTGTCAAAGTGCAAAAGACAAACAGCAAACAAAAGCTAATGATCCTTGTCTTCTCTTTAAATTTGCATATATGTGTTTTTAATTTTGTGAAATTTGAAGTTAAAGAAATGTTCTCACTGGTATCAAAGACAAGATGAATCTTTTAATGGGTTGAAAATAAATAAATTTGACACAATCAAAGAAGCCTTAGCAAGAAAAATACTGTACATGGGCAAACACACCCATGTTAAAAAAGGAAAGTGCATTAGGGTATTTTCGACCCATTATAAGGACTGTGATTCTGCAAAGAAGAAAGTCTTATGATGTGAATTCAGTTACAAGTCTTGGTACATATGCTGGCCTTTTTGTGCCTATTTAGAAATAAATATTAAGGCTGAAAAAATAGTGGTAGAAACCTTAAATACATTCTTTGTTTCAAGAATTTGTGATTGCTACAGGAGCCACACATAGAATAAGAAAAACAAAACGGTCTTTCTCCCCCAGGGGAAGGGCCTCTGGAGCAAGGGCAGAGGGTAATCAAGCAACCGGAGGGCCTGAGCACACATGGGGTCGCAGCTGCCTCGGTGGAGGTGAATGCTGTCAACTGACTCTCAGACCAGAATATTTTCTCTTCCAAATGGAACTACTGAGGTGAAGCTGTCTGTGCCACAAAGCTTTTGACTTCCCCAGATCATGGTTTGGCAGCTCCTGGACCACGTTTGCCTTAGGACAGTGTGGCCTGGGAGGAGAGCAGGCCTGACTTCTCCCTGAAATATCCAGACTTGACCAGGCTGCTGTGATCCAAGTTCCCACAGTGAGAACAGGAAGAAAAGCAGACCCAGGAGTCCAGGCCAACACGCAAGTGTCTCTGTGGCAGCACAGGAGGTCTCCAGCCTCAAAGATGTGGGGATCCACAGAGAACACCCAGACTTCAACATCACCCCCTAAGGGCTGGCCCCCTTCATCGTGCCATGAAAGAATGGATTTTCTTTTGCTTCCACTGTGTGATTGATCACGCAGATCAGAACACCTAAAAATCTTTACTAAGATGGTTAGACAAATACACAAGTATGCCAATAAAAGTGCCCAGCAGGAAGCCATCTTACGGTACCCAAGGCTTTGTTATCTTGCTTTACCTAACTGCAGAAACAAAATGTTCTCATGCTGAAAATGACCAAGAAGCACAAGGTGAGCAGAAACTGGAAGGGCAAGGTAGAGGCTGGATATCTGGAAATTGTCCATTTCTAACTAATTGCCTGATTGAGTGAAAGCCCTGATCATTTCCTTGTGAGGGAAGTCCGTCCCTGCCCCAGTCCTGAAGTCAGTGGCCTGCCCGCGCCTTTCCATCTTGTTTCTGAGTCAAGCCCAAGTTTGTGGTCTACGCTCTAATTGCCAATGGATGCATTAATGATGTGGCAAGAAGATGCCTTCCCTTCCTCGGGCACAGAGTGTGAAATAAAGAACTGGGTTATAGTCTAACATCTGTAGTCTTAAAATCGGGGATATTGAAAAGTGTTTATATCTAGCAGAGCTGACTAATTTATAAAATAAGATGAAGAATAATGTTCACCTCACATTGTTGCAACACCAGTTATGTACACCATGCATGGAACGATGTAAACATTGCAGATAAACCAGCCTTACTAAATATTGTTGTAAAAATCAATGCTGCGTAATAAAATTTTGCTAAATGGACTTACTGCTACTGGTGGAGTCAAACCCATGTGAAGAAAGAGGCAATGATGAGACTTTCTGATGCGATAGCATCCTTACCACCCAGAATGGTTAACTCGGCAATCGTTTTGGGCAAGAGCCAACCATAACACAGGGACCCGAGTGTCAAACTTTGAGCAGGTGTCTCCTGTGTCATCCTGGAAAGCTGAGTTTTGAATGGAAGCAAGAACACACCATAGAAAGTTAGGATTTGACCACAAAATACACATATCTGTGCTTGGGAGTTCTGGGAAGTTCCTGCATGCTTGAAAATCCACTCTGTCTTGGATATACCATTTCAGTGTGCTGTTACAGTGATGATGTGACTTAATTCCTACTCATGAGATTTTGTCAATTGAAAGTTTGAAGGAAAAGGTCCATAGTTCCAGGGAAGGTTTCCTTTCCTAGGGGATGCTCTTTATTTGACACTTGTGAGCCATATGGAGCTGAGCTCCACTGACAGTGGATTGTGTGAGGCCATGTGATTCCTGCTCAGGCGCTCACAATACCCCCTGACGTTTTTGTTAAATACAAGATCTCATCAACAAACACTGCATTAAGATCTTCTTTCACTAATCAGATTTTGTACAAAACCTTTATAAATTAGAATAATGTGTTTCCCGCTTCAAAATGAAGCTAATTCCAACACAGCTCCATACACGTACTTTGAATAGAATCTAATTATATTACAATAAATACAACCTGTTTCTGATGCATTGGCTTTTCAGAACAAAATGCCCTGAGAAACTCAGTGAACAAGTTCTTCATAAAGACTCACACAAAGACGTGTCTGTCTCATGATAGGGTGGATCTGAATCATTTTCTTTAACATTTAGTTTCCTATCTACAGAGCTGATTTGTCTTTTTCAGTGTCGCATAGTGTAAATCACACAACCTGCCTCACTCCCGTGGTTACAGATGGACTGTAGTCACTTGATTTTGAAGACGAGTTGCCCAGCTCCTAAGCCAACCATGAATATCTGAGAAAATGACCTAAAGCGAGATGAGCTGAGGCTGAAATTCAGCCTCCTCTGCACAATTCCGCGAGGCAAACCAAGTGAGCGGCCCAGCCTGTCTCTGTTAGTGATTGTCTGTTTTCCCCTTTGATGACAAATCCCATGTCTCATCTCATCTCTAAACTATCTTCACTAAGGAACATCACCACTCAGCATCTCCCTCTTCAGACAGGAACAGAATTATCGTTGCTAATAGGAGAACGTCACAAAGAGTATTCTCTGTTTGTTTCTAGGGCAGCCTTGCCAATTCCATGCATCCATTCATTCCCTCACATCCGAAACCAAATACAGGTCAAGAGTGGGGCCTAAGAAGGAAAGCAGTCCAGACTGCCTCACCTTCTTAAAAACCATGAAAATAAAAATGAACTTAATTCAAATAACTAGACAGTTAAGGAGTACTTGCCTTGTGTCAATATCAGACAGTGTTAGGGATGCAAAGATAATAAATATATAAACAGAAATCAAAGGCCAGAGGAACCAGCAAAATAAATAAATATTGATGACATGGTTGTGATAGTAAATGCAAAAGCAGACACATTCTGTGACCTCTTGAGGTCACAGAGGCTTTCTGTGATGAACTCCACTCCCGTGCCAAGGGCGTGTGCAGCTCCCATTTGTCAAAGTGGAGCTCGGCAACCTCCACAGACGCAGCAGGAAAACAAGGCTGTGTGTAACCATCTATTCCTTCTGCTTATGCGGGACATGGCTCTCCTCAGTCACCCCTTGTCTCAGCCTCTGATTCCACTGCTTCTTTCCTGCAGCCCTCAAACATGGATAAGCCACTTTTCTGTGCTCAGAGACCCACATGCCATCTAAAATCCCACATACCTTCTCCTTCTGCCTGGTGCTGTGTCCCCCACCATTGCTGTCCTCAGATCTCCTTCTCCCCTGTACACCTAGTCACCCCTGGCCCAGCCATCAGTCTTTGCTGCCCACCTCCCTCTCCTGTCTCTGCAGCATCACGCAGGACCCCGGTGGCCCTAGCCAGGGAGCCTTGCACCCCGCGTCAGCGTCCCCACTTGCACACTTCTTGTGACACTGAGCTTGGCCATTCATATAGAGACGAAGTAAGTTTTGGAGGGAGGCATGGCATTTATTAAGTAATCAGGGAATCTGTTCAGTCCTCAAAGTCTCCACCCCTCAACTTCTAAAAATGCTTCTCTGTGTTCAGAATAAACTGCTAAAATCTGCTGATAAACCCAAACAACCATGTTTCTTTTTTCCCTTTCCAGACTTTATTTGCTCCACTTTTCCCCGAAAATAAACCCCACTTGAGTGCCAGTCTCTTCCTCTGGTCGTGCTACCCACGTGGAAGTCACTTTGACTCATGCCTGTCCCCACATTTAAATCTCAAGAACACCGTTCTCCATCGACTCAAGTTCTACCTGTTCTTCAGAAAGGAGTTCAGGCAAGATCCTACTCATGGAACTGCCTGACAAAGCTGATGCCTCGGATTAAGTACTCCTTGAATTCTCAAAATATTCATCAGAACGATGCCATGGGTGGATTTTCATTCCTGCTTCATTTCCTTATAAAGTAAAGTGTTTTGTGAGGCAGCACTCTGGAATCAAGTGGCCTGGGTCCTCACCTGACTTGCTCATGTGGCCCATCTTGGGCTGTCACTTGTGGAGAGCCAAGCTGGCCATCGTGGAGGTGGGATGAGGGGCGGATGGAACCGTATGTCACAGGCAGCCTATTGCTGGGACTGGCACACATACAACAAGCTGCATGGCCTTCGATCTCTCTACCTCTTCTTAGTGTTTGCACGAATAGGCAGTGTTTACCAGGGGGACTCTAGTGACCTCTGTGTGCTGGTCTCCTCTGCCTGAGCCTCCATCCAGACAACTGCACTGTGGCCCAGGCCCAGAAGATGTAAATTCGTCATTGTTTGACTTTCCAAAAGCTGCTCACTCTTGCTGTGCCTCCATCTCATCAACTGTAAGATGGCCAAAAAAATAAAAAAAAAAGGTGGACTAAAAATGTTGATTTGACAGAACTGCTGAGGAATCAAATGAGGGGAAACGGAAGGGAAACAGCATCCCGGCAGGTAGTTCAGCTCACGTACGCAGTTTCCATGGTGATCATGGTGAGGATGGTTATGAGGGTGTCCATCATCCCGCAGACGCTGAGACTGTCACTCACCCTGGAAGATTGTGTTTTTCCTTCACAGATTCTAAACTGCTGTCCTAGGGGCTGTAGGGAGCTGCATAAAGTCACCCAGGTTTGCATTTGGAGTCTGGTGCCAAAACCCCAAGTTTAAAACAGCTATATACAATAAGAAAAAGATCTCAGTTACTGAAAAAAAACTAGTGATTTAGAATGCCTCTATTTATACAAGAATATCTGCAGATGAGAACAGGAAGTGGCTCACTTGAGGACATGAGTCTGGTGGTGCACACTCTTCCCTGTTTATCCTACAAGCGCTGTACTGAAATAAGAACAGCTCAGTGACCATCCAGCTCTCTCCAGCCCAAGCAGTGTCACAGCTTGAAGAGGTGCAGAGGCTGCAAAGCTAGAGCAGATAACGGAGCAAGGACAGAAGCACCCACGTGGAAACTGGGGTTCATTTATACACCAAGGTGCACAGTATGTTAAAGAACCAGGAACCGTGGATGTGAAAAATCAAATAAGTACTAATATAATTGCAGTGGGAGCCTCAATACCCCACTGATACAAATAAGCAAATCAACAAGTTGAAAAATCAACAATGAAATATCCTATGCATCACTGAAATCATTCCATGCATATCATCAGACCATTGTGCAATGAAGCTGAAAATCAATGGTAAAAGAAATGACAAGAATTTCATAAACACATAGAAATTAAGTAATGTCCTCCTGAACAACCAGTGGGTCACAGATGAAAATAAGAAGAAATTAGACTGCTTCTACAATTAAACAATAATGTCGATACAACACTCTAGAACTTATGAGACACAATGGTAGCAATCCTGGAAGGAAATGTATAATAATGAATTCCCACATTAGAAAAACAGGCTGAGCTCAAACAAAGAAACTAATGCTGAACTTCCAGATTATAGAAGAAGAAGAGCAAGTCAAGCCCAAAGATCAAACAAGGGAGGAAATTATAGCAATCAGAGCAGAAATGAATGCAGTGGGGCTTAGAAAACAATGCAAAGACTCAATGAATCAAAGAGTTGGTTCTTTAAAAGATTAGACAAAACTGACAAATTCTTAGCCAACCATATCCAAAAAAGGAAAGAGAAGATTCAGATCCATGTAATTAGGAAAGAAAAAGGTAAAATCACAACAGATTCTGCAGAAATCAGAAAACCACCAATATCTACTTCTAGAAACTGTATTCTAATAAGACATAAAATACAGAAGAAATGAACAGATTCATAGATACATGTGAATTACCAATGCTGAATCAAGAAGCTATAAAAATTCTAAATAACTCAGTATGACTCAATGAAATTGAAGATGTAATTAAAAACCTATCAACAAAGGAAAACCTAGGCCTTGAAGGAATCACTGCTGAATTGAATACAAGAAACTTAGAGAAAAACTTATGAAGCTACTTCTCAAAGTCTAATGAAATTGAAAGAGAAGGAATAATTACAAACTCCTACCTGAAAGCAAGCATTACTGTGATACCAAAACCAGAGAGAATCCAGCCTAAATAGATTACTATAGGCCAATCTCCCTAATGAAGATAAGACACAAATCCTCATTAAGATACTAGCAAAGAGAATGCAGCACGTCACCAAGGCAGTTATATAACATGACCAGGTATGATTCATCTGAAGGATGCAGGGATGGTTCAACATACACAAAACAATTAATGCAATGCATCATGTTGATAGAACCAAGGACAGAAACCATATGACCACCTCAATCGAAGCAGAAAAACCTTTTGACAAAATCCTTCACTCATTCATGACAAGAACCATAGAGAAAATTGGAATAGATGATCTTTATCTCAATCTGATAAAAGCCATCTATGACAAACCAACAGCCAACATCATACTAAACAGACGAAAACAAAAAGCCTTCATTCTAAAATCAGTAACAAGATAAAGATGATCACTATCAGCACTCAGATTCAATAGTGTTCTGGAAAAATTATCAGAGCAGTTAGACAAGATAAAGAAATAAAAGGAATAAGGGTAAGAAAGGAAGAAGTGATTATCATTATTTGTAGATGACATGTTACTCTACTTAAAAGACTAACAAAGATTTCACCAAAAGATTTCTACATTTAATAACCAAATTTAGTAGCATAGCTGGGTACAAAGGTAACATTCAAAAATCAGTAGCATTCCTGTACACAAACAACAAACTCACTGAGAGAGAAATTAGGAAGACAACATCACAATAGCATTCCCACAAATGAAATACCTAGGAATCAATCTAATGAAGGAAGTAAAATACCTTTACATTAAAAACTACAGCACTCTGAAAAAAGAAATCAAAGAGGATATAAGAAAATGGGAAGATATCCCTTGTTCTTGGGTAGGAAGTTTCAATAGGGTAAAAATCAAAATATTTCCAAAATTGTATACAGATCTAAGGCAATGCTGATCAAAATACCAATAGCATATCTCACAGATTCAGAGAAAACATTCTTAAATTTCATTTGGAACCAGAAGAGACCCAGAAAAGCAATTCTGGGCAACAAAGGCAAGGCAGGGGACATCACAATCCTCAATTTGAAATTATACTTTAAAGTCACATTGATTAAAACCAGTATAGTACTGGCAAACAAACAAACAAAAAAACCCAGACCTGAGGATCAATGGAACGGTTAGAAGATGCATACACAGCTAACTACAAACACACTCAGTAACCACCTTATTTTTGACCAAGGAGCCAAATACATTCACTGGAAGGCCTATAGCCTCTTTAATATCTGATGTTGGATAAATTGGCTTCCTACCTACGGAAGTCTATAAACTGGGGGTGTTGGCACACACCTGTAATCCCTGCACATGAGGGCCTGAGGCAGGAGGGTAACCATGAGTTTGAGGCCAACCTGGGCTTCATAGTGAGTTCAAGACCAGCCTGAACTACACAGCAGACCCTGTCTCAAAAATAAAATAAAATAAAATAAAATAAAATAAAATAAAATAAAGTAAAATAAATAAAATAAAATAAAATCCAATAAGTAAATAAACAAATATAAGCAAAACACATGCTGATGATTAAAGCTAGACCCATATCTTTGACCACCTACTACACTAAAATTGAAATGTGCCAGAGAACCAAACACTAACTGAAAGAGTGACCTGTTCGTGGAAGGGCTAGGTAGAATCCTGAAGACACAGAAGAGGTAAAGACTTTAAAAACAAAACTTCAGTGTCACAGAAAATCTCACAATCAATCAGCAACTGAGGTCTCATCTTATTAAAAGCTCTAGCACAGCAAAAGAAACCACCAACAGAGGGAACAGAACGCACAGAGGGGGGGAAATTTTTTTTACCAGCTGTTCCTCGGATAAGACTAATATCTAGAATAAAGAACTCAGAAACAAAATTCAGACCTCCCCAAAGTTAAAGACCCAATCCAAAAATGAGCATCTGAGATGAATGTACACTTCTCAGATGAAGAAGTAGAAATGGCAAACAAATATATAAACAATGTGCCATTCCAGAGGTGAAAGTTAAGATAATGCTTAGATTCTCTCTCAGCCGAAAGAATGACTGTAGTCAAGAAATCAACCAATGTGGAAAGAGGAGCCCTTCTCCACCGCCAGTGGGAGTGCAGTGCGGCAGCCACTGTGGAAATCAGTGTGGAAGTCCTCAAAAATCTAAAATGAGAGGTTAAATGTGGCCCAGTCACTCCCCTCCGATTTCTGAACGAATTAGAAGTGCGGTACCACAGCAATATGTGCACGCTCATGACTGCAGTGGCACAGTTCCTAACAGCAAACTCTTGGGATCAGTTCAAACACCCATCAGCTGATGAAGGGTTACAGAAGACGTGGGGATTTTATATGGTGTAGTACACTCAGCCGTGCAGAAGCATAAGCTTGAGACATTTCTAGCTAATTGGAAGAAGCTTGACGCCACACTCTCGAGTGAAATACACCAGACACACATGTTTAAATTTGCATTGTTGCTCTGGTGCAACCAAGTGAAAGTGTAAATAAGGACCAAATGTATCATAGATGTTGGTAAACAAAGAAAATGTTCGAATGGGAAGAGGAGCAAGGCAGAGGAGATGGGGAAAGGAAAGGAAGGACAAGAAAAAGGGATAAAAGGAAAAGCAGAAACAAAGCTTTTGTAGATAAGCGGGGAAAAAGGGTTGAAGGGAGAGGAGAGGAAGGGGGGAAAGAGGGAGATCTCTCGTTAGAGGCACAAATTCCTTATGAAAAATGGGATCATTGTGTATACATCAAATGTACCAATAATAAAAGAGTAAAATGCCCAGAGAACCATGCTGTGCTCTTTCTGCACACTCGTCTTTATTCACCCACGCGCACCCGTCCCGGCCTGCGTTCCTTTTCTGTTTCCCCTCAGGTGCAGCCCACGCATCTCTATGGTAGTCCTCCAGCGTCCCATACTGCAGACCCTACTTGTCTATCCGAGGACGCTCAGCAGAGCCAGGCTGACCTGACCATCACTGCAGGATGCTGGTCCAGGTGGGTGCAGCCACTGCCCACAGCACAGGTGCACTGATGTTGTACGTGACAGTCTGTCCACTGCGGGCTCCTCATTCTGCAGAAACTGAGTCAGTGGGCAAGAGACAAGTGTGAGCAACCGGCAAGTAGAGAGTTCCTCAGGCTTACGAAATGCATTATATGATACCATAGCCCAGAGTGTGTGGGACCTTGTACAGCAACTTGGTTCGTGCAGAAAATCTTTCCAGTAGGGTTTTCCTCTCCGTCAGGTTGGGAATCTAATGACAGTCATCTAGTCACTACCCCAGGGGAACAGCTCCCTGGCCTGCAGGAGCCGCTGCTGTTGGCAGTGGGCATGGGAACAGCAGTTGGTGAGTCTGGAGTGGACCGGGCATCTCCCTAGGCCCATGCTCTGCATGGGGTCTGAAGTGTGTGGTCGCTGCTGCATGCCCACAGGGCAGCACCTCTGTCCCCCGTGTGGAGCAGCACTCCGCAGTCGTGCTGTGGTAGGGGGCAGGGCTCCAGGAAGACCCTAGAGTCCCGTCCCCCCCAGGGCTGTGGGTCAGTCTTACTGTGAGCCTGCCTGGAAGCTGCTAGGAGTGTGCTGTTTTCAGCAACACAGAAATTCCAGGGTCGCCTTCCAATATTAGAAAATTTCATCATGCTGTATTTTCTCCTACAGTAGTGCTCCTAAAGAAATCAGTAAGTAAATGAATCAAACAGAAACAAACAGCTCATATCAATGGCTTTTTTTACGTCTTTTTCTGTGTTCAATGACTTTTAAATTCAGTAGAATAATTCTTGTCCATCTATAACTTTTTATCCTAGCTATAATATACACATGGTAAAAAATGTCACAACAAATTGTAGCCTTAGTTTTTTCTATTAATTTTAACCACAAATAGAGACACGCTGTCTTCCCCTTCCATAGCATGGAAATGTGACATTGGTGACCTCATGAGGTTAAATGCCATGGAGACTGCTCCACCTCCCGTCCTGCTGCTTTTGGTCAGTTCAGGCTGGGTAGGAAACATGCCAGCTGAGGGATGAGATTCTCTGAGGACCCATCCCCCGCCACAGGGCCTGGCCATGGCCTGGGGTCCCAGTCCAATGTACCTCATGCTCACCCGGACATCTTCCAATCTGGGCCCTTTCCCCTATCCATTTGCTGTAATTTAAGGCATTCAATATTCGAGAGATTTTTCCGTGTGGTCTTGCAGAACTGTACCTAAAAATCTTAGGTAGTTGATGTTAATATGTTGGCCAACAGCAGGATGGTATGTTTTCTCTTCTGCACCCCTCCTGCCTGGGTTCCAGGAGGGAGCAGAGCTGCAGGTCCGAGTCCTCCCATGCTGGAAGAGTGTTCACTGCCAGGCTCGTGACGTGCTGCAGAAATGAGTGGCAAATTCCTGGCAATTTTAAGAGGTGCAAATTCTAATCAGCAAAGGAAGATGTATGTATCCTAAACTTCTCCCTCTTGGACATCAGTTGGTTGGGAGGATTGGAAGGGACATTGCGTGGCCTTCAGTAGGTGACCGGGCAGCACTACACACTGACTGGGCTCCGGTAGACTTCACAAGCCCGCAGATGTCCATGAGCACTGAGCAGTAAAAGTTTAAAATGTGCACATTTAGCACGTGCCAGGCCCTGGGCGTAATTCCCTATAGCACTTTAGAAAGAGGATAGATCGGTAGAGGGCAGACAGAGGGATAGTGGACAGGTCTGTAGCTCATCTGCCTCATCAGAGTAGTTCAGATTCAGCTCTCATGTCCGGCTTCCAACAGCGATGCAGGGATCACTGGCAGAGTTCTTAGCTTTTTGTAAACTTCAGCTTCCTTTGAATAAAGGATTACTGTAATTCATCCTGCATGGTTAACAGGAAAAGCCTTACACACCATAAATGAAGCGCTTCCTGCATCCATAGGCGATGGACGCAGTAGAGTAGCATCACTGTTCCATGCATGCTTGGGAACTGGATTGAACATGTGTATGGCCCGATGCATTTCCTGTCCCAAGTTCCCCGTAAGTTAGAAAGTTTTACAACAAGATCAAAAACCAAAGCAAATATTGGATATGGAATCATGCTGAGAACTGTTTGCTGTCAGGTTTGATGGTAAGAGAAGCCAGTGATACCGACATACAACCATCACTGATTCAAATCAGTGATCAGAAGGTGAAAGTCTAAGATTACCTCTCCCTAAAATTACCAATGCCCACACCCTAAGTTCAAAACTTTCCAGACAAGCCACTTTCCTGTTGAGAGGCTAGTATCTGATTTAAAGAAACAAACACATGAGAAGATTTTAATTGCGTGTGGAGATAGACTAGTTTATCACAAACTGAGAGGACCTGAGCTGAACTGAGAGGAGCTGAAGAGTAGTATTAGATCACAGGAGTACGGGGTCAGGGCCAGCTTCCAAGTTCCTCCCAGCTGTTGGCTGTTTTATGATCCCAGAGAAAGAGTCTTTAAATGTTTCCTGGAGAGCAAAGCCTCTGACTGCATGGCCTCACATTGGAAGGTAGTTTTTCTACTGCATCCATAAAGATCAGTCTCATTGTGAGCAAGAATTATAGAGCTGTAGTTTAAACATGTTTGCTCATGGTGCCGTGATGCTGCCAATTCGATCATAATAGAACACTTCCACGTGAAAAAAGACAATTCAATTAAAAATGGCATTACAGAAATGCTAAGGGCCCAATTTCAACTAAGGATAGCAATGAAATTTAAAGTAAAGGCAGAAAGTGAGAGTTTTAATGTGTTCCTCACTCCCTAGATATAACACACAGTCAGTAATAATGCACAGCCAAAAAGCAGCCATCCGCTGCGAGGGTAAAGCTTGCCTAGCATGCACTCCGAGCTCAGGGATGTTTACAGGGTCAGCACCGCCTGGGGATTCCTTACAGTCCCATTCAATCACAAGGTTGGAGCCTTAACTTTAGCATCATTTCATTGCCTTTGTGACTCTAATGTAATCCTCCGACACTTTTGAAATTGCTTTCTTCTAGTGAGACTTAGGTTCTGTAAGAGTAAAACTAGGAATAAGGAGCTGTGTGGTGGAAATGTTTTCTGGGACAAAGAACCTGGGCTTCACCGAGCTCATTACTGACCTATTATTCATTCACGGAGCATGTGCCTCAGAGGCTTCCAGACTCAGGATGCTTCCATTCCGGTGGAGAAGGGTGACAATAAAGATAAATATAACAAGAGAATTTATAGCGTCTCAGTGGGTGATGAGGGCTGAGGCTGCACTACACCAAAACAGCTGGGACTCCCTGGGTCTCAGAGGTGCTCCTGCTCGCAGTCCTGTGCCCGGTACCCTCGGTGCTCGGGCACCTTGGCAGCTGCAGAGCTCACAGTGCTCCCCTGTCATTGACCCAGAGGGATGGCTCCACACTGTCCTCTACCTGACTGAAGTGGCCACAGTCCTGCCAGGCACAGGCAGCCTCTGGGAGGAGGCCACACTTGGGGGCGGGGGTGGGAGCTGTGTGCTGTTAGGGCCGCCAGGCTGTCAGGAGAGTTGGAGGAAACTTTCCAAGGCAGGGCCTCGCCTTTGGGGATGGCCCTGTTTAACGTCTATGAGGTGAGCATCACAAGCACCAAGTGTGTAGAGTTTAAAAATGTACTACAGTGAGGGACACCTTGCTCTGAATTCCCTTCTAAACACTGTCACCGTGCTTCTCTTTCCCTTTCCACCATTTTTGGCACTTTCGGAAGCCGTTCTAGGAGTCTTCTTTCCTGGGTGTCTGTCTTTACAAGACGTGAAATAACACAGCTCAGTCTGCTGCCCACTTCCATCCCGCGGAACACCAGCTTCTTGGGACGCACGCTGCGTGCTCATCCACCCAGGGTCAGGCGCTGCGCAGCGCAGGCTCTTCCCCAAACCAAACGCCCACCACGGGGGTCTTGAAATGATTCAGGACACTGAGGCCGCCAGGACAGCATGACCAAAGACACTAAAGAGGACGCGCAGAACTGAGGCAGGAAGTGACGAGGCCAGTGGGATGAGCGTGTTTCAAACTGAGGGAAGTTCACAACAACATGTCTTCTACTACAATACTTTTCCAAATGGAACATTCAGTGTTTTCACCCTGGTGCAATAATCTTTGCACCTGGTGCAATAACCCTGACACACGGATCAGAGAACAGACTCCGGGGGAAGCCAGACCTGAACTTCGAACTAGGTGAACCAAGAGTCATCACCGAAGTTGTTTGATGAGGGCAGAACCGACGTAGGAGCTGTCCTGCGATTCTAAAAGAAGGGATCTTGGAAATTGCAGTTTTTTAAAAAAGCAAATGAAAGTCAAATATTAGTTTAGACTATTGCAAAATTCCTCTGGCAAATACTATGCAGCTAATTTAAATGATGTTTTAAATTCTATAGACTCTAACAAATTGCAGTTAGATAGACTTTTGATGTTGTTTGCTACTAACTTTCCCATAGAATTAAAACGTGAGCCACTCATGAAATTTTACATTTTAAAGAAGCTACATTAAAGAACTGTAAAGCACTGACATTAATTTGAATAACGCATGCTATGTATGCAAATATATCCAAACTATAATATCAGGTATGAACAGTAAAAATAACAAGAAATTTTTGCTATTTTTTCATACCAAGTCTGTAAGATCCATCATGCATTTTAAAGGCACAGCATCTCTCACTCAACCTGTCATGTTTATCCCGTGGAGCTTCACTGGCCAAGGGCTACCACGTTAGGCTCTCCACCCTAGGTAACCCTACCCCACCCTACCTCACGGGCTTCAGAGAAGTCGTTATCCACTTCTCTGGCTCAAGTCAAAATGAGTATTTAGAAATAATGGGTCCGACCACAGCAAACTGGTTCTCCGTTTCCCTCTGACAGGTCCAGGTCTGAGAGTCTGCAGATGGGCTTCCACGCCACCCACCAGTCCCACACCACGATGCACATTCACAAAAGTGGGACACGTGGAGCATGACACGAACGGGGTGGAACAAGGGATAAACACAGTGAGTAACAAGCTAGGCAAGTACCAGAATGGTGCAGACCAGCTCGCGGACTCTCGAAATCACCCAGCACCATGTACATCACAGAAAAGCGGTGTGTGGAAAAGCTAAGTGTCTTCTGCACTGCTACAGAGCCGGACGGGCTTGCACCAGCACAGGCTCCCAGTTCTGCTGACGGAAAACACTTGATGTTTCAGCATGCTGCACTGTTTTCCTTAGAACTCCCTAAAGGCAAAAGGATTTCCACTGAAGAATACAGCTTCTTGTAACAACCACCTGTGAAGTGCCCTCTGCACCAAAATCACTCCCTGCTCCATAGCAAATGTCCTGATACGCATCTTCTCCTTAAGAACTTGTTAAAAGCACAAGATAATCATTATAGGGAAATGACTATTTCAAACAGCTATAAAAATGCCATGTGTACAGAACCGATCGATATCTGGTCTAATTTTTAAGCTACAAAGTCGTTCCCTGACTTCTAATTATAGGCAAGTATTTCACGAACAGCTGAGAGTATCAAAGACTCAAGCGGCAAACACAATGAGCCCCCCGCCCCAGCGCCTCTGAAGTGTGATCCATCCTCAGTGCCAGCAGGACGCGCCAGGCGGCACGTGCTCCGCCCCAGCCGACGTGCTGAAAGCGGCAGCCACCATGCTTGTCACATGACACCTCGCGGCTCTGCAGTGCCTGCTGCCAATGGCTGCTGTGCAACCCCAGAGGACCAGGGTAAAGCCGCCAGGCTCCCACGGCTCCCGCGGAAACGGAGAGGCCCTGCCCTTGTCTTCCTGGGTCTGGCTTAAAAGACCAACGTTTCCTCAAAGCCCTGCAGCATGGGCACTGATGACCGCAGGAAAAGCAGCGCCGATCTGGGATCCTGGGGCGAGGAGGTGGGAAGAGGGACAAGGCATCAAGCTACGGGGAGGAACAAGAGTTCTTCTGTTAAGTTATTTCAGACTCGAGAGAAAGTAAGTCAAACTGAGCTAAAGTTGCCAGTATAGATCGGAGATTCAGCCGCTGTGTGTCGCGGAGCTCAGGATTCTGTGGAATTGGCTCGGGAAGTCTGTGACCTTGAGCCAGTGGGAGTGGGCGCTGCGTGATGACTGCCCTGGTGTGCAGGTCCCCGAGGGTGCCTTCACCCCATCTCCCCGGCCCTCTCCAGTGCCCAATCTGCTGCATCTCCACCATTTAAGCACAAACAGCTTCCTTTTAGCATCTGCTTTACTGGCAAATGATCAGCTACAAATGTGGCTTTACTCTGATAATCTGTTTTAACCTGAACGTTTTGTTCCTGAAGATCATCGTCACCTTGTAAGTCATGCCCCCTTTAGATTGCTGCTGAGGCCACAGCCGAGGAGCCCCCAGTGGAGTCTCCCCAAGCAATCTGTGCTGCCGTGCCGTGCAAACTCTGTGTCCCCTGCCTGCAGTGAGGTGCCACACGCCTAAAGGAGGCGCGTGTGCACGCATATGCAGCTCCCACTACCTCACATTCCAGGCTCATCACTAAGGCGGGATATTCTGACCCCCCAAAATGGAACTTCTTACCGCGGCAGGATGGAGCCTCTGCAGGCCACTGGCAACAAGCCTGCTTGAAGAATCCCTCATGTTGGTGGAAACAGACTACCGTCTCCAGACAGTGTGACAAGAGCATTCCACTGCCTTTAGAAATTGCCCATTTATGTATAATTTGGAAATTACTTCACGTAAACACCTCAGCCTAAGCTCGCACTGTCATGGGTGGAACAGTGTTTCATAGTTTCAGTGGGAACATTACAGTCAGCAGCTGAGAGAGGAAACGTGTGCTCCTAGGTCCACCCCCATGGGAGCGGAGCAGTGCACCACTGGTCATGTGACTCTGCTTCGGACTCAGTGGATTTGACGGCAGGAACCATGCGATTTAAGGAGAAGGCAAATTTCAACTTTCTTTCCTGCCCGTGCCAGGAAGTATTTTTGGACCAAGCTGTCAACACTGCTAAATCAAATATTTTTAAGATATTCCCCTGCACACGTTGCTAAGATCTTAAAAACTGACTCTGACCTTTTTTGTTTGTAACATGTCCTACAAAACAAGACAGGTTGATTTGCTAACTGCCTGGTAAATGGAAAAACGAAGGGTGTTTTCATATTCATGTAACTTAAAATAGAATGGGCACAAGGGAATGGGGGAGGCAAAGAATTTCATGCTATTTCTTTATGTAGAACCTAATTTTTATGATATTAAATTCTCTTCCTAGGCAACTTAGACAAAGCAAATGAAAAGAAGGTGAGCTAATTTGTGGGATACTACTCTATGCAAGACTCTGACGGGACCAAAGGAACCATCCCTGTGTTCAGTGAAACACTGCAGACAAAATGCATTCAGATATTCCACCTGTGCCCTGCATGTGAAGCCACCCAAGTGTCCCAGAGAACAGTGGGGCTTCTCCTGGTGCAGGCCTGTGGGTGGACTGGGGTAGTGCTGTAGAAAAATAAGATCTGAGCAGCAAAAGGGCAGCTTCTTAGCTAAAGAGTGAAACTTAGTAGCTAGAGATGGAGACAGTAAAATAGAGATGCATGTAAAATTGGGCAACCGATAAAGAACAAGGCCACTTGTCCCATAAGTAATGTTAACTAACTTCTTCACTATTTCCAAACAACTACTGCATCTCTCTGCCTCCCACTGCAGCCTGCAGAAGAGGCCGGACAGGCTTCCTCAGTGGGGGGAGGGCTCCGGCAGCCCCACGCAGACGGCAGAATGCTGGGGAGAATTTATTCCGGTCACTTTCGCTTTGTAAGCCTGATTCCTGTCAAATATACTCCAAGGAATCTTCTCTTCAAAACTGTCATTTCTGTTTTTGAAGAATATCTAATTTTGAAACAGTTCTAGCCAGAGAACTCAATGGAAATTATATGAAAACACAGTACTTTGTCCCTTAAAAACAGTGGGCACAAAGACACACAAAGCTGTGGCTTCTGATTTCTTCTTGGCCTGGGTCATTCCACAGGTTCCAAGGATGGACCAATGAGATGCTTCAAAGAAATAACATTTTAAATATTTTGCACCTAACTTCATTTTACTTCCTGAAAGATGGCGCAGACATTGGTTTTCCAAAAGTACTGACATTTTCTTTATTTATTTTGTTCCGTCAAATGATGCAATGTGAGGCAACACAATTCTGGAAATGCCCCTTTGCGAGGTTACTCCGTCAAATAATGCAATGTGAGGCAACACAATTCTGGAAACGCCCCTTTGCGAGGTTACTCAGTTCCCGGTCCCCCTCTGCAATGGAATTTGGGCTGGTCCAGCTCACAGCCAGATGCGGCCACCCAGGCTTCTTACTGCAAAATGGTGACTCAGGTTCAGTGTCCTGCCCACCCTGGGCAGGTGACTCCAAATCTCTCACTTTCCCCAGCTCAAGTCCACAACTTTCCACCCTCCCAGGCCCAAACAAACGCTTCAGCTGCGTCTTTCCAGAGGCCTCACTCTACGCTGGAGCAGTGGCTCCAGATAGAAAGAGTCCCTCTTGTCCCTTTTATTGTCTTTGCCTTCACCCATTACTTACAAGCATGTGTTTTTTTGTTACTGTCAATTTTCAGTAAAGATCATCAGAATTTTACGAGAAGATTGTAATGGGAAATAAGGGAAACCTCAAGCATGGAGCGATTTGGTTTTATATACCCAGAAGCAAACAGTACTGGAGCAAAGGGAGCAAAGCCAGTCTTCACTCATATTGACATGGATTTCGGGTGTAGCACTTCATTTGTACCAAGCCTTTCACACTAAGCAAAATTCATAAAACTCTACTTTCATCTATGCCAGGCTCACAATCTAGGCTAAGAGATATCTGGGAACTGAGGGAAACAAGAGCACCCACAGCGGCCCACAGAAGCAGGGGGAATTGGGTAGTGCTGGGTCCTACGGCAGGCGACTCTCCCCTGAGAGTCCTGGGCCCGGATGGATGCTGGGTGACCTGTGCTGACCTGGAGGATTTCCACCCACGTCCCTGAAGTTGCCCTTTGGCCTGTGCTGCACACATGCACCAGATTGCACGTCAGAGTACAACCAGATATGGTGGGCTATGACCCAGCACTGGAAAGGATGGGCGGTCATGAGAGGCAATGAGGGAACTAAAATGCAGATCTCTAAATGAAACAAGGCAGCCTGACCAGGCTGTGCCCTAGAAGAGGGGATGGAAATACACACCAAACATTTACATTAAAAAAGCACCACTGTAAAAGACCCATTGCCAACAATCCCCCTCCAGATACCCTCAGTTCAAACACACACTTAGGCCATTGTTTGTGACGCTTTCAGAAGCAGTTCTGGAGGTGTTCTTCCACCAGTGTCTTTACAAGGTATGATAAAAATCATTAAACATCATTGTCGAACGTCCAAAAGAGAGCCAGTCTTCTAAAGTACAAGGCTGTGTCCTTCTCCACCAGATTAGCTGACCTGGCAGGCTGGGACTTCTGAGCCCTCCCCAAGTTAAAAATGACCATGAAATGTGAATTTTTGCCTTGATGCAGGACAATGAGGCAGTCAGGACAGTACAACTAAAGAAGCTACTGAAAGTGAACTTCCAGAGGTGCTTCAGAGAGTGGTAAGAACAATAGAACAATCGTGTTCGAAAGGACAGTGATGGTTCTGAGGAGGAATAGTAGCAATGGGTCTGTTACAGATACAGAGATTTTGGTCAAATTTGAACTTTTACTATATGCTTTGATCATACCAAATATATAATTCTAATACTGTGGTGTTCTGGAAAAGACAGAATGACAAAGATCTAGAAAAATTAGTTGCTGTTGTGAGGGCTGGAGAGAGAAGGAATGAGTAGAGGAGTCCCAGGCATTTTGCAGCAGTAGAACCTCTCCCTGTGATGTGTCGTATGTGTTATTACCCACCTTCCACACCAGTGACTAAAGCCTGGAAAATGTCTCTGTTGCCCGGTATGAATCTCAGTGAAAATGTGGTGTCAATGTAGATTCAGTGTCTGAAGCCTTCTCGATTCTTCTAGAATCTAACTGTACTCTAAAAAATGAACTCTTCTGCCCCGTAGGTGGGAATGTAAGCTAGTACATCCTCTGTGGAAATCGGTATGGAGACCCTTAAAAGGTTAACAATAATAGCTCTGTTTGGTCCAGCTGTGTCTCTCCAGAGCATACTTGAGAAGGATATGAGACATCGTATGACTGAGAGACACAGGGCTCTGTTTGTAGCAGGGCAACTCGCAATAGCTGAGCTCTGGAGATATCCTGGGTGCTCTTCAACAGATGAAAGGATAAAGCAAATACAGTGTACACACACCGTGGAAAACTATGCAGTGCTAAACAACAAAATCTTGTCATTTGCAGAAAGATGAATAGATCATGAGATCATCATGTTAAGGGAAATAAGTCAGACCAAAATTTAAGTAGCATAAGTTTCCTCTTATATAAGAAACCCAAAATATAAATTAATTAGTTTATAAAGGGGGAGATGATAGATAACATGGGTATAGACTTTTTATAAAAGAGAAATGGGGTCAGGGAAAATGGAGGTGGTAGGGAAAAGGAGGATACAAAGGTGAAGGCTAAAAAACAACCCCACAGGGAAAGTATGCTTTTTCCAGAAACATATCAGTTTTCAACTCAGAAACTACTGGCATGTAACTTCCTTAATTTTTCCCACCCAAGAATCAAGCCCATATTGTCAGTCATTTAGCAAATGAGCTTAGTTAAGCACCTAAGGCTAAAGCATTTCCTTTCACCATCTGGAACTTGCTGGCATTACCCAGAATGAAATGGGGACCCTCTCCTGCCACCCACCTCCCTGGAGAAAAGAGAGAAAGCTCTCCAAGCTGCCTGCATATTTTTCCGCCTAAATGATAGTTTGGAAAACTGCTCCTTCTCACAGGGGTTTCCCCTGGCCTTGCTTTACTTCACAGACCTGAGCCATCACTGAGGCTGGCTCATGGGGCAGGCAGGTCGCTCCTCACACATCACTCTCTGAGCTGGCAGTGTGTCCTACCCTCCTGCTCACAGCTCCAGGAATCTAAGTGGCCCTGGTCGCCAGCCCAACACTCAGCACGAGGCATGTGGAAGCAGACAGCCCTGTGGTCCTAGCAAATGCTGTCCTCCCATGTCATAAACCCCACATCATAAATCGTCCCCTCCAACCAGCCCTCCCAATGGCACAGCCTCATGCTCTGTGATAGTGGCAGGAACAGTGGCCACAATACATGGTGACTAAGAGTTTTTTTTTAACAAAGGACTTCTGGGGAAGGAAGAGTTGTGTCCAAATGCTGAAGCCCAGTAGAGAGTCTGTGTCCTGAGCCACCGGTCCAGTCACTATCAGACGTCAGGAAGAAGCAGCTCAGGCAGCCCATGCTCCTGTGGACACAGGCCAGGCCTGTGTGGAACCCCTGCCTCAGGGTGCCTCTCAGAGGACATGCGATGACAACATTCGCTTTCCAGTAAGCAAATGGGGCCTCCGGGTATCACCACAGGAAATAGAAACAGATCATCAACCTAGAGAAAAGTTTTGTTCTAATGAGCCAGCATAACAAAACCATCTTGGGAGGGAGGAGAGCAGAGAACATAGGATCAGACCAGGGAGACATTTGCTCTCTCGCTAATAGGGGAAACTGTAAAACCGTGGGGAATTCTGGCCGTAGGCTTAGCCAGGTTAGGAAGCGTGTGCCTCACAAGCTCAAATATCGAGTAACCCAAAGCATAAATAATTTAATGGGCAAAATAAAGAATAGATAACAGAAAACAGCCAGGTAGAACTTTCAAATGTAAGGTGTTCATGAATTGTAGAAAGAGAGGAGAGGAAGGAGATGGAAAAGAATTGAGGCCTGTTACACATGTACCACCTCCCCATGAGGAAAGTGGTCATTGTGCATTGCAAGCAGACACCACAATTTCCTGAAAATAAAAAAATACCTTGTGTGTAAGTGTGCAGAATTGAGGGAGCCATTTTCAGATTCTTGGGTCTGGAGAGGGAAATGCTGGGCTATTGTGACCATGATTCAGTGGTAAGATTCAGGCTTATCATTACAGCATATGCTTCACTCCAGCAGTCAAAGCTCCAGAGCATTCCCTTGGGGGGCTGACACACAAAGGTGCGTCTATGCCTGCATAAAGATGGTGGTTGTAGCCTTTGTAACAATCCAAAGAGACTGGAAACAACCTAAGTCTACATAAACTAGTTATCATTAGATGAGATCACAAGAATGAGATTCTTTCTTTCTTTCTTCTTTCTTTCTTTCTTTCTTTCTTTCTTTCCTTTCTTTCTTTCTTTCTTTCTTTCTTTCTTTCTTCTTTCTTTCTTTCTTTCTTTTCTTTCTTCTTTCTTCCTTTGCTTTTCTTTCCTTTCCCTTCCTTTCTTTTCTCTCTTTCTTTCCTTGTTTTTCTCCAATATTGAGCATTGAACCCAGGTCCTTCATATTGAGCTACACTCAAAGCCCCTTCTTATTTTTTTATTTGAAATAGATTCTCACTAAGTCCCTCAATTGCCCAGGCTGGACTTTAACTTGAAACTCTCCCACCTCAGGTTCTCAGAATGCTCATTTATCAACTCCTCAGCAGGAAAAGACTTATTACATTCTACAGACATGTATTTATTTCTTCTTTTCTGTAGGGAGCGGCGTGATAGCCTCAGTGCTGCCACCCCATCCCGCCCTCCTGTGGGCATTTGGTGCATCTGCCTACATTACCCATGATCCTCTCTGCCTGGCCAGACGTGTCTGTGACTTATCCAGTCTCTCCACAACTCTGCCTGATGACGACAATTTCCTGCCCTCACCCTATATAAACCATGTTCACTTCCTCAATAAACGAGACTTGATTGGAACTGCTCAACTTGTCTCCATCTCTCTTTCCTCTTGCCCTGCCCCCATCCCCGTTCCCTCTCCAGGTGAGAACCACGGACTGATCTGCAGGCCGGATCACTTTTCTTTCTTTTTAATATCAGTACCTGCCACCCAGTGTCATGCCAGGCTGTGGTAATAAAATAAGTTGTACTGCTGTTTGTCATGCTTTTTTAAGGTAGAAAGGTTTATTTAGCTCACAGTTTCTAGACATTTCAGTCCATAATTGGCTGGCTCCAAGGCCAGGTGGTACTTGGAAGATGGGCAACCATTCATAGCAGCAGAAGACAGCAAAAGAAGCAAGGGAGGAGAGTGGAAAAATGGAGAGAGGGAGGGAACAGGAAGAAAGAGAGGGAGACGGTGAGGGGGAGAGGGAGGGAGGGAGAGAGGGGAAAGGGACAAGGGAGGAGGGAGTAAAAGGGGAGAGCACTATTTATGATTCTTAAAGTCTTGTACACGCCAAAAGAAAAGTGTCTAAAAGGCTGACAAAGACGATGCCTTGGGAGCAGAGAGGCTTACTGGAAAAAGATTCTTTTGCTTTATATTCTGAATTACATGCTATTTTGATTTGAATTATCACTTCACTATTAGACACACTGCTTTAGAATACAAGCAGATTATCTATTTGACTGAAGCTCATCTGTAGGCCTTATGGCTATCCAACTGTCTACCCTCACTCTTACCCTCCTCCATTATAAGTTTCTTTTGGGCCCATAAGCCCCTCACACAAATTGCAGAGGAAGGAGAAGGAGATCAATTATTTTCAGTTTGGCATATTTAGTCCCCAAAAAGGGACCCACTGTGGGGAACATGAAGCTCTCAAATGCCCTGTGGTTTTATTGAAAATCCCATCCCTGTTGGCTGAGAACATGCATAGCAGTAGCACATTGCATAACTGGTCACAGGCAAAGTCCACATGGTTTTCCACCCTAGCCATTGGTCTTGTATTTTCACTGGTTAGATGATCCACCAGCAGAGGAGTTTCATTCTAGCCGCAGCCCTATGTGACAATGTATTTTTAATTAAAAGATTCATATGCTTAGGGTTTTGGTCAAGGGTTTCTATGCAATGTTTATTTCAAATTACAATCGTTCTACTCAATATATGGTAAGTAATTATACTTCTGGCAGATTTTTTAATAGAAATGGAATAATCATCTGAAATGTAATCAATCTTTCATCCTTTTTTTCACAACATGAAATCATAGGCATAAATGCCTAAAAAAATAAGAAGTTGGAAATTAAAAGGAAACTATATCAAGATATTTTTACTTTCAAAACAAAAGAGGCTTATATCATTTTGACGTTTCATTAAATGGCATCAAGTATACAGCAGCATTTCATTAAAAAATGATAATACTATAGTACTTTGTTTCCAATTTTACCTCAGTTCCAGTGTTTGGGAGAAAAACATATCTTGACTTCTCTGAAATGCAATTTTTTTGCCTAATAAATTTAAACTATGAAGATTTCCTTCAAATGTAAAATCATAAATCAAAGTACTGACTATTACATTAAATAATTAATGATTTTAAAATTTTAAGGCTAGCATATACTCATTAGTTTATGAAAACATTTTAATATTTAAAGCAATTTAAAATGTAAGATCCACTTCATTGTGGGTTTAAGTTTTCCTTTCAAATAACTTCTATAAAATAGATATGGGGAGATGAGGGCATAGCTATGTTTGTTATATAAGAGTCCATGGCAGCCTGTTACAGTTTTGCAATTTTAGGCATTTTCCTAAAAGACAAACGTGGTGAAAACCCTGCTGGTAATCACTTGTCTGTGAGCACCTGCGTCTGTAAGTGTGTAAGGGGGTGTTTGTGGGTTTCACTTCCAATGCTGCTTGAGATGCAGTTATTTATACATACGCAGGTTATAAGACAACTCCACTGTTAGGGCGCTTTTTCCACTTTTAAATTTTTACTAGTGCACGTTGCAGTGCCGAATGTCATACCCCACATGGGTGCTGATGCACACACAGAACCCATCTTCATTCTTTTTCGCCCTCTTCTCCTACCCTCCCTCCCCTCGTCCTTTAATCCCCTTTCCATCTAAAAAGATGAGCCCCTACTTCCTATCCTCAATCCTTCATTTTCTCTTTACAAATATTTGGAAGAGCAGAATTCTCCTGATCATTCTGTCTGATGTATTTCATGTCTCATCATGGTCTCCAGGTGCATCCAGTTTCCTGGAAAAGGCCCGAATTTTGTGCTTCTTTGTGGGAGAGCAGTACTCCGCGTTTTCTCTAACCACTCACCTGCTGATGGGCATTAAGGCTGCTTCCAAAATCTAGCTCTCATGAGCTGTGCCAATGTAAACACGGGCGTGCAAGGATCACTGCGATACTACGACACTCTTAGCCCAATACGAAGAATCACGGTGTCCACTACAGACGGCCAGGCTGTACACCTAGATCATAGTGTGCACACCTAACAGTGTCCACATGCAGCATAAAGAGGGCTCACAGAGCAGCTTCCAGAGGAGGGGCACCGAGGCTTGGACAGCACAGGACGGAGCGGAAATCCCCTTCCGGTCTCCAAGCATCTGCTGACCTCCTGTTCTGCACAGTGGTTCTGGGGACACAGCCCGGCTCCAAGTGCACAGAACCACACTGCTGATGCGGGGTGACCCTTGTGCAGTGGCACCCAGGGAGCTGCACATGGAGAGGTGGCCGGGGGACTCCCAGGAGGGACACAGCCAATCCTGCTGGGGAGGGGCCGCTCCCCCACCCCCAGTCCCCAGTCTCCAGCTGCAGAGAGAGAGCACCCTTCCCCCCGCCACAGGTTCCCAGAGGGCAGGAATGGGATCCAGTGGAACAAGGCCCCCATGAGGCATGGTGGCCACAGACAAGCAGGGACACTGGTCCTGGTTACACCGCAGTGTCCCTGAAGCCCAGAGGCCCTGGCTACACTGGTGGCTCAGTGCGCACAGAAACTGCTGGAGATGGAGATTCCCCTGCCTGCAGTAGTGAAAGCCTCCGTGCACAGATGGTGCGGCCTAGGGAGGAAATGATAAAGGGACCCGTGGTGCACACGGAAAGACGTAGGCGGCAGGGTCAGCAGCCCCGGCCTGAGATCTTCCTCCCGTGGCTCCGTGTAGGAGTCTACGGGTTTCTCAGGGAGAATTCGAAAGGCAGTCTCAGCAGGAGGAGGGGGACACAGAGGTCCTGCAGCACTGGGGTCTCACTGTGTTTCCCAGCTTCCGAGGACACTGTTACAGGCCAGTCCTGAGTGTGGTCTGTTCCCACTCACAGGCTCCGGGAGATGAAGAAAGCAGGGCAGAAACTGCAGAGAAGCACCTGGGCTGTGTCAGCTCCTCCTGGGACACAGAGCGTATCTCTGCAGACTCACTGCTTTGCAAACAGTTTGTTTTAGTATTTCAACACATCACTTTGGGTAAATTGGTGCAACCACTTTGGCTTATAGGAGCATAAACATGTTTTCTTTGATGCTTATCACTGGAGAGTATAATTAGTAACTCCTGTGAAGTATAAAAGTGCCTATTTCAGCTCCTAAAGCTTTACCACAATTGAAAAAAGTGGCATTATTGATTAGAATTTAATATGTCTATGCTGTGATGCTCTATGTTTATAGATGAACACATAAGGGGCGATGTAAAATAGAACAGGAAATTAAGTGCAGGTGAAAATTACTAGAGTATCATCACTTCAGCTTTCCAAGAAACTCCTGGGTAAACTGTGTGTAAATACTGAAAATCATCTCTTCAAAAGAAGTTTCTTATCAATTGCATCTGAATACCACTGGAAAAGAGAAAGATTCCTGGTTTATAAAGGAAACTGCGCTGGATCTTATAACGTTTTTGTCTACATCCCGTCTCAGAAGGAAACATGCAGCACACCATCTCCACGGTGCGGGGCAGAGGTGCGCGGGGAGAAAGGCAGGGTCCACTTTCCGCAGAAAGCGGGATTACAGAAGATGCCCTGGTCTGCAGGATGGGGTGCAGGGAGCAGCAGCTGGGGCAGCGGTCCTGGCCACACACATGGCGCCTCCTGCAGCCAACTCAAGGCTCACTCATCTTCAAAGTTACCATTCCGTAGAAGCTCCTTGGCTGAATTCAGATCCAGCGACTTCCCTTAGAAGGATGCATCATTGCCCCTGCCAGGACAGCGGGGGGGGGGGGAGGGTGATTAGACTTCAGGGTCCCTCCTGGGTGTAGAAGAGCAGAGGCCAAGCCTGTTTTCCACCACCACTGAGCACCACCCTGTGTGGGTGAGTCACCTCGAGCCCAGAGCCTGTCTTCCTAGGACCACACCTGGCGCGCTCTCAGGGCTTCCCCTGGTCCACTTTGGGGCCTCTTGGGGCTCCCAGGCCTGGCCCTGGCCCAGAAGGCCAGAGGGTACTATGTGGCCCCAAGTGCAGCAGGAAGTGGCAACTATGAACCCAGCGCAGTGCACAGGCATGGACAGCTCCCCCACGGGCACTCTGCTGAGTACTGCACTGTGTGTCCCCAAGGGAGACTGCCTGCTGTAGGCCTGGGAGGGGCAGGGGGTGCCCAGGCCTCTGGGGTGTGGGTGGGGACCGCAGCACAGCAGTCCATCTGCTTCCAGGCATCAGGCTACTTGCCAGGGTCCTTGGAGACCTACACTGTTTTGTTTTCTCTCTCTCTTTACTAGATGCAAAGAGTTTGTTTATCCCCCATCAAACCCGTCACTCTCCTGAGGCTGCTCCTGCACTTAAAAACCAACACACACACACACACACACACACACACACACACACACGCACATGCACACACACACACACGCACTCACACACATACCTGAGCCCTTTCACCTCTTCCAGGACAGACCCCAGGCCTGGAGAGAACCGCCTCTCCGAGACTCTGCTAGGACTGCAAATCTAGGTCCCCCGGGCATCCTGGAGGAACTGGAGCTGAGCTTGGGATCTGCAGTCCCACAGGCCGATGCCACTTCCAGACCAGGCCTGAGAACCCCCAGCCTCAGGCCTGCCCGCACCTGGCTTCAGCATCACAGCTGGAATCTGAGATAAAGCCCACTGGCTCTGAATTAGTGCCCTGAATTTTTGGAAACTGAACTGAGTGCCTCCACACTGGGCCATCTCCCAACCCTTTTTATTCTGAGACTTGGTCCCATTGACTCACTAGGTTCTCAGACTTAACTCACATCCTCCTGTCTCAGTCCTCCAGTGCTGAGATGCCGGGCCTGCACCATCATGCCCAGTTCCTCTTGAAACTGTTCACTCGCCTGATTGTCTAAGTCACCGAGGAAGTGGTTCCCTGCCTCACCTTCCACAGATTTTGCAGCCACTGCCTTCGTAGAGTGCATCTACAAAGTGCCTGGTGTCCTGGCATGTCCCCTGCCTGGCTGGAGATGGAGCACACGCCCTGGGGGATGTCCCACCCTGCCTTTCGGCCCCAGGCAATGTCAGTGTCTGGCCACCTTCTTTGGATCCTGGAGATTCCAGCCACCCTGGCCAAGTGCCCTGCAGGGCTTCTTCCTCCGCCCACCAGCCTGGCCCTCCTGGAGAGGGGGCCTGACCTGGAGAAGTCCAGCAACTACCTTTCCAAGACACGGGCACTGCTCAGGCACTGCTGAAACAGAAGCCATGAAACGCAGCTTCTCTGCAGCCTCATCTTTCTCTCCTCCCCGATGTCCTTTGGTTTTTACACTGTGCTTCTGGAGGTTTCCAGAGGAGACGTTGAAATCCCCACATCTCCCCACTTTCATCCTCAAAGGCCTGCGTGAGGAAGGCCGCCGCTCAGCCCCTCACAGGTCACAGGAGAGACCCTAGCTCCGCTCAGGGTCCCCCACCCCGTCAGCCTTCTCAGGGAGCCAGGACCTGCTCTCCGGAGTGTGGCCAGGTGTGGAATTTGTGCTGGTCCAAGGCTTCCCGCAGCCTCACCTCCACGCTTCCTCTGGAGATACCCTGTTCTGTTGACTGCTGAGCTCGCTGGGACAGTTTGCTTCCTGGCTTTACACCATATCAGATTATAAACCTCCTCTAGGTCTCAGCTTTGGTTTGTGTCTGGGTGTCTCCCCAAGGCCTTATGCAGTCGTGGGGAGGAGCAGGGTTTTCTGCTGAATCTAGAGTTTGCGATCGATTCATGGTCCAATGCTGGGATTACAGGTAAAAGTGCTCGCCCTCCCTGGGTGGGTAGTTTGGATACAGCATAAGAGGCAGAAAGAGCCTGTCTCAGCTTGTTGCTCATGTTGCTTTTGCCGTCTTCATGAACTGTCGCCCCTGTGCCACGCCACTTTCCCTTGGGGCTGGCTGATTATGGACTGAAACCTCCAGAAACTGTCAGCCAAGTAAACCTTTTCTCTTTATATCTTGGGTGTCAGGTACTTTGTCTTAGTAAGATAAAAGTAACTAAGACAGTCTTCTAAATCAGTTACCATTCAGCATGCTGTCTAACCACTGCAGTTATATTACACTGCTCTTTAATGTCTTCATGTGACTTTTAAATAATCCTTTCATTGATTTTTTTCATAATTTTAGTGGGATTGCATAGAAATTTATACATTCACAGAAGTACTTTACCTGTCAATTTAAACCAGTTTGCCTGATACATTTTGGCACTGTAATCAAATCTGTCAATAGCAATTTTATATATGCTATATATAGTTTTTGTTAGAGAATATATGTTCCTTATCTTAGAAAAAGTTCACATTCTGCAGTAGGTAGAACGCACTATGAATTGAATTAGTGTTTTAGATTTTCTCAACCTTAGGTCTCATCTTAAAATAGTAAACTTTAAACTTTGTTGTTAAGAGCGTCTACTTTCTGCAAAATTCTGGGTTAAAGATTCTGTTGGCCGAGGGACCCTGGACCTCTTTCTTCTCGTGTTTGGGAATGTTAGAGAAGGGCTGCCTTCTAAGTGGAGTGAGGAGGGGGCCTGGAGCTGTCAGTGTGAGTGCTGTGATCCTGGGGGGGCACTGCAGAGATGTGGGGAGAGGGGCACTGAGCCGGACCTGGAGGTGCTGCAGGTGGGACGCTGGTTTACAGCGTGGAAATGGGGGGGGGCGAGTCGGGAAAGGCAGGTGACCCACAGGATGTGCCCACAGGCAGGACCCCGCAGGCCTTTTACCCCATGGCTCTGGCGGTGCCTTCATCCCCTGCTGGGGCTCCAGGAGACCTTTCTAAGGCTCTGAGCATGAAGGCATTTTGAGAAGACATTTCAATCCATGATTTTTTTTTTTACTTTGGGCATTCCCTAAACATTTTAATGTAAATTTATTTCTTTTATGACTGAACTACAAGAAATAACACTGCTTACATTGATAGTTTTGATCTATGATCAAAATCTTCATGGTCAGTTTTATATAGAATCATTTTGACTTTATAATTCATTCTCTGGGTAAATAAAATATTAAACTGACAGGGGAGATGGACCTCAGTGTTCATTCCCAGCATTTCTTATAAAATATAAATGAAAGAAAAAAAATCCAAACTTACAATACAGTTGTTAAAAAGGACAGATTATTACAGAACTGCTACAATTTTAGCCAAAACGCCTCCTCCATGGCATAAAGAAAGCAGGAAGAGAAGCATGGAAGATTTTTCAAAATCTCAGCGGCTGGGTGGTCATAGCACAGGGCCTGCAATGCCCGCTCACGGCAAGGGTGAGGCTTTTCACTCTTTACTGTGGTCACTGTCACCCTGGGGCCAGGTCCTCCCTGGTCAAGACCTCGAGAGACAGTGGACCCGGGACAGACTCTCAGCCGAGCAGAGGCCCTTCCTCATCCCTGTGAACCAGGCACCCACTACTGCAGCGCAGGGCATAGAGTCAGCTCCACCCCTCCAGCATGCAACAGGGCTGCCTGAGATGCAGAAAAGGCAGAGGAGGATGGGCACAGTCTCCGCATACCTGTGACCCAGCAGGCCACCTCCAGTTCCTTTTGAGGAAAGCAAACACCAACCAACTGAGACTGCTGCATTACCAAGATTCCACCGAAAATCAAAGCTGATGCTTTAAGGGTAAAAGCAGATCCAGATGGAGCAAGTCGCTGAGAGGAGCCTTAGTGATCTCCTCTTAGATTTAAGTATCTGGTATTAGGTTTATTTTCCAGTATGATCAGAAAAGGATATTACTGCACAGAAACATATTAGTTACAGGGGCAACATGTTAGTGACTCACTGTCACTTTAACAGGCACACGGGAAGTATAACAGACCCACATCTCTGGGGAAAAGTGACATACACAAAGCTACCTGTGCCCTATCGCATGTCACCCTGAGTAATAACTCATCTGACAAAGCCCTTGGCGCTGGTCCTAAGTTAACAGAACCGTCCACGTTTACAGTCCAGAGCATCCTCACGGGATGTTGCGGGGACCTTCCACTGTCTCCTGTGTCAGGTCCCCATCAAAATGGTGACAGCCAGAGCGCTGGTGCTCTGTGTGGCAGGTTCAGCGGGACAGACTGAAGCTTGTCTGAGTGTAAGGAGATGATCAGGGCGAAGCGGACGACAGACACTGAGCAGGCAGGGAGGTAGGGGGGGCACGCTCTGACCGTCTTTCCACCTCCCTGAACATCCTGTCCCCAAATTGCAGAACGCAGACTGCGTAACAAAATTATTGAAAGGTGTTATATGCTTAAATAGGGAAGAGAAAGCTGGATTGAGAACAATGACAAGCTTCCAAATGGATGAAACAATGAGGTGACTCTCAGGGCCCAAATGACCCTCCCTTTCCTGGCCCACTCCTGTAAGAGCTCGGTGCTGTGACGTCATCAACCAATACCGCGTGACCCCACCTAGGTAGCTCGCAAGAGAAGCTCGCTTCCCTTCGTTTCCTGGCTAACCTCCTCCTCCTCCTCTTCCTCCTCCTCCTCCTCCTTGTGCTTCTCCTCCTCCTCCTCCTCATGCAGTAACCACCTGATTACCTGGTTCTACTTCTCAAATCTTTCTAAAGGTGTCATCTTGCCCTCCCTGTAGCTCTGAGCTTCTCTGAGCTGTCCTCATTCCTTTCTCAGCTCAGAGGAAGAGTGTCCTCATGGCACCTTTGCCTCTATCCTGTCTCTTCTGCCAGGCATGGTGGTGCACACCTGTGATCCTAGCACTTGGGAAACTGAGGCAGGAAGAGCACCATGAGTTTGAGGCCAGTCTAGGGTGCATAGTGAGTTCAAGGCCTATGTGAACCACATAGAGACCCTGTCTGAAAACAACGACAAAAAAATCTCCCTTCTGCGTCACTGTCCACATAGTTTTTGTGATTTATTTTATGGTAGATGCTAAAACCTGTTGACAGTCTATGGTTTCTTTCACTGAATAAAGGCATTCAGAGACAGACTTCCAAGTCTGTTAATGAGCAGGCTGCATTAATGCCTTATTGTGTTTCTTTCTTTTTTTTCCTTTTTTTGCATAGGAACATTTTACGTGCTATTCTATGCCCCCTGAGCTCAGAGTCCACAAATACACCACAACCCCAGGGTGCACGGACCCATCAGTCTGAAGCTTGCTCAACCCCTCACCTCCCAGACTGCTTGCCCAGGGTGTGTAGGCAAAGCCATGTCTGTGCAAGAAACGACCAGTTAAGTGTTTTGGACCACACAAAATTTACAGCTACAACCCAGCTAGACATGTGGCCGCAGTTAGAATGAAAATCACGTTTGTGACACAGGATCATTTTATCACGCCAGGGCAAGTGTGCTGGGAATCAGGCCGCCCCGTGATATACACTCCTTCACACCCAGAAAGCATGCACAAGAATAACTAGAGTATTATGCTAAAAATTAAGAAATGAAAAGGCGGGGGAGAGGAGAAGGAAGGGAGGGGGGAAGAGCAGGCAGGGAAGAGGCAGAAGGGATAGGAAGGGTCAGTGGTGAAACGAGCAAGCCCTGCAAAGTTTGCCAAATTTTAAATCCTGAACATTTGGGAAGAAGAGGAGGAGAAAGGGAGGCAAAGGAAAAAGAAGGAGTCAGGAACACCACAGGATTAGAAACTCATTATAGAATCGAGTTTTTATTGTTGAAATGATGGAGAAGTCAAATTTGCAAAGGTAAAAGGATGGGGATGGGGATTTCTTTGGTGATATGAGAACAAAATCCCAAATATTTTGATCTTTCGGGCATTAGACAAGATACCATTTTTGCTAATTCTATTACTTTTGAACAGCAGCTGTTCAGAGAATGAAGAGGGACTGATCAGTAATAGTAACCCCAGTGTGGTTAATAATAAAGGTTGCACACTCCCTCCCAGCCAGTGCTTACTAAACTCAGTAGAAGAGTGCAAACCTCTGCCTGCACACTGGAGACCTGCAGGTCCTGTCCAGGGCTCAGAGCCCAGGGTACTGTCCCGAGCATGTCTGCACCGAGCATCTGCACCAGGAAGGCCAAAACTGCTGAAGATCAGCTTCTTCAAGAAAATCAGCAATGTGGAATCTTCCCGCCTGCTCTCCTTTTGTGCTGCTAGTGGCAGTCCTCAGGTAGGTCTTCCACTGCCAGAACCACGCTGACCACGCTCAGCTGGGCGCTCCCACGCAAGCTGAGCCACAATCAGTCCACCGCACACCCACGGCTAGATATCCACACATTCTCTCAAAAAAATCCATAAAGGAACATGCTTAAAGAAACTGACACTTTTTCAGTATATTGCAACAAAGACTTTAAAATAACTTTGTGCTGGGCATGGTGGCGCACTCCTGTAAACCCAGCACTCCGGAGGCTGAGACAAGAAGATCATTACAAATTAAAGACCAGCCTGGGCTACAAAGTGAGCCCAAGGCCAGCCTGAACTGCATAGTGAGACCCTGTCTCAAAAAGACAAAACAACAACAACAACAACAACAACGATAAAACAGGTTTGTCTCCCCGGCATTCCCTTTTTTGAAGCATGGTGGGAGTGACAGGTGTTGGCATCAAGAGTTCTAATACATGCATTTAAAATTAACCGTCAAGACCAGAGCAGGATTTTAAGTGGCTCTTTGCAGACATAGGAAATTGTGAACTGACTCAGTAAATTCCCAGGAAGAACTCTTGGAAGAGCCCCCCCCCCCACCATGAAAAGGCTTAACTGTATCATTTTCTTAGAAAAAATGTGATACTGGGCTGGAGATTTAGCTCAGCGGCACAAGCACCTGCCTGGTAAGCACAAGGTTGAGTTTGATCCCTAGTACCAAAAAAAGAAAAGGAAAGAGAAGATGTGATGTGTCCCCCCCCCCCGAAGCCACATGAATGCAAACATTGGTCAAAAATTCAGAGAGGAGCCATGACAGAGGATTTTCCATATATAGCTGGGAACACTCACAGCCACACCAGCCACGTTTCTAGTTTCCAGAGTCACCCTGCCCTTGGTCTGTGAGTGGCCATGACAGGTCCACGCCTCAGGACGAATGAAATCACCGTCAATAGACCAGGACAGTCACTGACATGAGTAAATGCGATGGGCTTCTGGCAGACGCCCCCTTTACAAAATGCCAGCGCACTTCCAAACTCTGCGAGTACGTGCTGTCCTGACTGTCCACAAAAGGATCCTAAGCAGGGTCCTGTAGGACCCCCTGAAAACTGAGCTGCAATGCAGTCATTTACCGCATTTCAGCGGGCACTGGCGCCAAGGAGAGTGTGAGGCCTGTGCACTTCCACAGCCGCCGAGTGAGCACAGCCCAGAGCACTGCCCGGGCCAGCGTGTCGGGGAGATTTGGAGGCAGACCACATCCGGTTCCTGCTCCGCTCTCCAGACCGCTGGGGTGAGGCCGTCCTGAGTTCTCTGCAGTGGGGGATCATTGGGTTTTGGTGCCAGTTCTGAAGATTATACAGGGATCTTTGACCTAAAACCTTGAGATGTTTTGGGCTCTTTTTGTGAATAGGAAATTTGCAAAGGGAGCAGAGGTGACAGGCTACTGCCCAGCTCAGAGCAGCACAAGGTCCCACACCAACGCGCAGACCTTGTCGCTAAGCCAAGAATAATGAGACACAGTGATGGGCCAGCTCACCCCGGTGCACTTTCATGGTGCAATGACCATGGTCAGCTGCCTTGCGGGGGCGTCCATGTGCAATGCCGTCGCCCGTTCCATGTCCACTTACTTTAAGAACATGGAGCAGAAAGCGATTCATCCGTGATGAACACATGAGAGCCTGAACCTCCCTTAGCCGTGAGGGATCAGCCTAACCTCATGGGGAGGAGCCAGCCACAGGATGGCCTCTGTGCTGGCCAGATACGGGAAGGAATGAAAGACCCGCGTCTAATTCTAACAAGAAACAGACCAACGCGCTGGTGACACGGAGACCAACCTCTGAAGCTCTCTCAGATGTGCAGAGAAGAGAGTGACAGATTCTTATGCTGAGCAAATCAGGACAGTTGGAACAGAGATCAGAGTTACTGTGTCTAACTATACAATTGAATACATTGTCAAAACAGGGATTGTAAGAAAGCTAATTATCAGCAAAGAATGTAACTAGTTTTTACAACATTGTATGATAATATTTTGCATATTTCATTCATATTAGTTTCTCTTTCAGGGCTTCCGTGGAATTAATTAGAGTATTAAAATTAAGAATAAGTGAATAGATAAATATTAATACATCCTAGTTTTTTAACTTGCCTCAAATAGATATCAGCTTGAGGATAAATAACTTTTTAGAGATCTCCAGAATTTGGAGCACATTGATAAAGATGCACTGTGGGAACAATTTTGTATAAAGTTACTATTGTCTAAAATTTTGAAAATTTATTTCCCTTTCTCCTGGCATCAATACACATTTAAATTTATAATTTTACTTCGGACGTCTAGTTCATTAGTTTTTTATAACTACGCTGCAGACTCATGCTCTGCCCGGCTCTGTCGCTAACAAGGTAATAACAGGCAGACTCAGGGTGACACGGAGTCACAGGAGTACCCTGCGCTGGTGGCACAATAGTCCGGGATTCGCACCCCTGCCCCATCCTTTTTGGCCCAGAACATGCACTGCTGTGAGAGCTGGAAACTGAGAAAGGTCACTAGTAGTGACAGGGGAAAGACAGTGACAGAATGCAGAGAGACAGAGAAAGGGCGTCAGGGGTCACCCTGCAAGATCTGAGAGTGAGAACCAGGAAGGAGGGAGGGAAGATAAGGGTCACAGGAGATGTGGTCACCCACAGGTGCAGGAGACAGACTTTGGCTTTGCTCGGGACAGAGCTCAGCTGAGACCTCTGCCCACTGGGGTTCCAGGCACTAGGTGTGCGGACACCCAGCAGCTAAAGGTGAGGCCTGGAATTCTCTGCTGAAGAGAATTTACTTAACCGTCTTAGCTGGGAAGAATGTTGCTGTGGAAATTGTCCATAATTTAAAGAATTGGGAGCTTATGATTCACCTCTGAGGAACTCTGACATTTAATAGCAGACAAAGTCAATTTAACAACAATTAATCAAATTTGCTCCCATAGAATCTGCTGTCTTTACTACCTTGATATTCTATTCCAGGAGGTGATGAGATCATTTGCAGACAAATATCAGATGCTTCAGAAAAGAGACAGAGAGAGAGAGAGAGATTGAGAGGGGGAGAGAGGGAGGGAGGGAGGGAGGGATGGAGAGAGAGAGAGAGAGAGAGAGAGCGCAATTTTCACTGGGTCAATATTTCTGCCTATACCGTGACAGAACTAGTTTCCTTTTATTCCTGAGATTAATCCACCATGTTATTTGCCAGGTTCACAAGCTGGTGAAAAAGAGCTTTTCTAGATAGATTCCAAGTTTAGAAACATTTTCAGACAGTAAAATTACCATTTTTATTACAGAGAAGTGTGTGTTTCAGGTGGCTACCTTAGCTGCCTGGCTCTGCAGTTCATTCTAAAGATGGATAGAAAGCAGCTGCTGTCTCCAGCTGGGGTTCTTCTGCATCTGATCAGGGCTGGGGTGCAGGGCTCTCCCCTGGCCAGGCCGGTGCGGTGCCAGGTCACACGGTGATGCCGGCCTCTTGATTAATGCATGAAGCTTAAGCAAAGCCTTCTGTCTCTTCTACCACGTCTAGCATCGGAGAATGAGTCATTTTATAAATTGCTTTGCTGGGTCTAATATCATTTTCTAATATGATCTGCACTGATGGAGCATCAAACTTAAGCAAAGAAATGATTTTGGGGTCGTATGTTGAAATAATCATCATGCACAGAGAAACTTCAGATGCTTAAATATCTTTACAGTGATTGAAAAGGTTTTCAAATCAGGAACTCATGTCAACTCCTAACTGGCTTATGGAGAATATGAACAGACTGGGACAAGTTTTGTTCTGCAGTTTCTTCGTCTGTGAACTGCAAGGCGTTGGGAAGGACCCTTTCTGCAGCGGTCCCTGTGTGGGGAGGCTGCTTGCCTCCGAGCTGTGTGACCGGAGCCACCTTCACGCCTAGAACTTCTTGGCCAGACTCCTGCACAGGGCAGGTCCTCATTCCGGGCATGGCGGAAGCTTTGTAGAACCACTTCCAGTTTCCAGCTCTGAAAATTATTTCCAGCATAGCAATTTACAGAATGACTTGCTTCAAACTTGCTTCACAGGCTGCTACAACTAATAACTTCATGGCTCTGTGAGCTACAGACCACAGTCGGATGAGGCCAGGCTGAAATCTAAGATAGTTTCAATAATGTGCTGTGTAGGAGATAGGTCTAGCACAGGGCTCATATTTAAAGCTGGTTAAACTGGTCAAAAAAGTGATATTATTGTTACCTTAAGCCCAAATTTATAGCCATATGATGATCAAAAACTACCGAGAATGATTAAATTTTAAAATGTTACACTAAAAGTCACAACGCCATAAATCTGCCCAAACACTCGCTTTTGTCTTTGATACACTTATGGCAGTGTTCATGCCACTTTCCGAAGCAGTTTAGTTTATATTCCTCACAATTTCTGTGAAATAAAAACTTGAGAGTGTGTCCTCATCCACCTCACTCCCTGCACTGGCACCACACAAGTCCTGGTTCTTCCTCAAAGTGGACATGACCTTGGAGGTCAGCACTGGGACTGGATTAGGGATGTTGCAGCCACAACAGCACAACTAGAGACACTCAGGAAAGAGCACTTCCAGAGCTGCCTCAGAAAGTGCCCATAAGGATGGGATGAGTGTGTTCAAAGCAAGGGATTGTTTTTTAGGGGAGCAGGGTAATGGCAACATATCTTTACTCTAATAGATTTTTTTAAAAATTTAAACTTTCAAAATATGTTTTGATCACATGTGTGATCTATGTTATCTTTCTATGTGATTTGACATCCTTAGTTAGCTGCCACTTCTGATGGGGTTTGAAACTACAGTTATGCCACTAATAGATCACATGCCTTTCTTATTCCACTTTTTCTTGTCACCTCTTGATTACTGCGCACCTTTATAATTTAATCTCACTTTTTTATTTTATCAATAAAAACCTCAGGCCAGGTGTAAGACTTTTCTAGTTTCCAGTGATCCATGGGTGTCACAGTTTGAATCCTTGTCCTTCCAGATCTGGTGTTGAGGTTCAGTTGGTGTCTTATCAGTACTGAGAGTGGGCAGTTGAGCAGCTGAGGAGCTCCTGAGGCCTCTGGCAGGGTCCTGAACCCACTTAAACCTCTACCACTGTAGCAGAAACTGCCACCCACCTCCACCCCACCATATACTTCGGTTTCTTAGTTGCCCAGGTAACAGTTCCTGTTGCAGTTCCAGTTGCTTCTGTCTCTTAAAAATGGCTGGTCACTGTGATGCACACTGTATAAGCCAGTCCCCAGCTGACAAGCCATTCTGCCTCTGTACTCCTGCTTGCTTACCCAAATAAGCCCTAGACCACTGGCCATCAGGGCCTGATATTCCGGGAATGATCCCCATCAGTGCTCATGGATGTAAATAAATCTGCCCGCAGATCCTGGGCGCTGTTTTGGTGTTCCTGCTTGCTGGTGCACCACCGCCCACCCTCTCATGTGCCCCTGTGATAACACAGTGGGAGACTCTCCCGGGTGCCATCTGTGGGCCTTGCATGCCATAAAACATCTATCCAAGGGGCCGGGCCTCAGCCCTTCTCCCGCCTCAGTGCTGTTGTCTGTGTTTCAGTTGCCAGTAGTGACCCATGGTTTCCAAATAGTAATATTTGCCTTAAGTCTTTCAGTAGAGGCCAGATGTATAAAATTTGCATTATGCCTTATTGCTACAATTGTTCTATTTTACTATGAATGACAGTTTGTGACTGCTTACCTTTCTTAATTTATAAACTAAATTTTATCACAAGTCCTACAAGTATATATAGGACAAGTGCACTCTATGCAGGTTGGGTCTGAGCTTTGCTTTGGGACATGCCCTGGGATGCAGGGTCCCATCCTAGTGGGTAAGGACAAGGTCACCTTCTGTCACACAGCACAAGAAGACCAAAGGTAGTGGGCCTCCAGCACACTTTAAATTCGTATTCACTCAGGAGCCATTCGCAAATGGCCCTTCATGCATTTCTCCTGGGGGAGGTTGACCCTTCACTCCCGAGACCTGACTGGTCCCACCATGTCGGGGACTTTGGGGTATCACCTGGGAATGAGAGAGAGCTCAGGACCTCCTTGCCGAGCAAGTCTCACTGCCCAAAGGGCCCCTGGGAGAGAGAGAAGAGGAGGGCACTGCAGGTGCTCAGAGCAAGCTCATAAAACATAGCTCAGACGGGCCCACACAGCAGGCAGAGCACTTCAGCCTAGCACATCAAGGTCGCCTCAGCCCTGCTTGAGGTTAAAAAGCCACTGACACCTGGATTTTGGGCCACATCGGCAAACAGAGAGAGGCAGAGGACTCCCGTGGCGAGGCGGGAGCATACGTTAGCTGATGGTCACATCCACTTTCCAGAAACAGAAATCCCTTCCTATATTTGATATTCTCCTCTTAAAAACATTTAAAATGTTTCAGAGCCAGGACTGTGTTGGGAGGTCCAGGACTGTGTTGGGAGGTCCAGGACTGTGTTGGGAGGTCCGCGACCGCCCGAGGTGGCAGGGACCATGTGGACGACGCTGCATAGAGGCCTGGGATGAAGTGGAGCAGCTCCCAGCGAGGCGGACCCCATGCCCCCTTCACATTCAGCACGGACTGCAGGAGAGGTGCCCACCTGGGCTGCCAGGGTTTCCTGGCACCACTCTCTTGCCAAGGCTTTTGTGGGGAAAGAACAGATTCTAAGTTGAAATGAGACATGAGGGGGACCTCTCTTTTGGGGAAAGAACAGATTCTAAGTTGAAATGAGACATGAGGGGGACCTCTCTAAAGGTGACACAGTCAAACCTTGTCTGAAAATACTAAGATAGGTTGTCAGGCATGGCTAAGTGTCCTGCAGACGGAGGCCTAGGAGTACCTGAGGCTGCATCAGGCCCTAGCACCCTTAAACACTCTGAAACCAGGTGTCCAGAATCCTGCACGGAGTCAGACCCTTGCCTTGCCGGGACCCCAGAGTCCCTCCACAGGGACCCGCTCATGGGGAGGAGTTTGCTGCATTTCCCCCTTTCCTCCAGGCTCCGGCTCCAGCTGTCTTGCTTGGTATCAGTTCTAGAGTCCCAGGCCTGCCTCACAAACGGGCAAGAATGGTGGGCTCTGGCGGGGAGAAGCTGAGGGAGGGTAACGCCGTGTGCGCGCCCTCCCGGCGTGTGCAGCACTGTGGTACCCACTGTGTTTTCCCGCTCCCCACCCGTGTGTGCTCCGGATTGCTGCATGGAAGTCCCAGAAAAGAGAGCCTCGCCACACCTGCTAAGCCCCCCCTCCCCCGGCACAGAGGCTGCGAAGGGAGGGGCAGGAGACCCAGGAGGCTGTGCAGACTTGGGGCCCTGAGGGCCTCAGCCAGAGACTCCGCCCCCAATCCCAGCCCCGGCCTCGGGGCAGGATTTCCGCAGGAATCTGAGAACATGCACCTTCAGTCATAGCAGGACACTTGGGCCATGTCATGGGAAAAGCTCTGTCACAGGAAGGAAGATGCAGGACACTCCCTGTTTCTCAATAGAAGGTCACGTGCTTGAGCGCTGGGTGCCACATGCTGTTACCCTGAGTGCTTGCTGGCATGTATGTGGTACTGTGTTTGCTTTCCAAATAAATAATCAAAGCCATGATTAAGGCTAGATTTACACACTCCTAAAAGAAACTATAAAGATAAGCTTTTACAAATTCACTGAGGATATGTAAAATCATCATTGCTGTTCAATATTCCAACCAGGTAGAGTCTGAATTAATAAAATAATACGCACTAAGTGATAACTTCAGTAACACTGAGGCCAAGTCTGAACAGTATTTCTTAGAAAGGCAAGGAAAAAAATCTTCAAATATGTTTGAAATCATTATCTGGAACCTTGACTGCAAATACTCGGGGAGATATTATTTTAATATGAGCAAAAAAAATTTTTTCTAACCCTCCCTAGGTTCAAATCAAAATTCAAATTAGATCTACGCAAAAAGGAGAATGAGCAATTGGGCCTGGAGGACGGAGAACTAACCCAGCCCTGTGCCGAGGGTCAGGGACGAAAACACTGCGATAGAGGAGGAAAGGGAGCTTACCATTTCTGCAGAGAGATCTCTGACTTTCTCCACAGCAAGGACCAGGCGGATGTGGCCAACACTGGCAGCTACATAAGGGAGGTCAGCTAGGAATGTGGCATTAAAACACCCACCTCATTGATCTACTCTCTTTCAATTAAAAGTGTAATGATTGTTTTTAAGCTGACCTCAGTCCACAGTAATGATCAGTAATCTACCTCTCGGCATCTCGTGAACTTGCCAGCAACAGCAAATTCTGCAACACGGTAAGCAAAGCTCAAACCCATCCTCGAGTCAGAGAGCCTGACGGTCCTCCTGGAGCGCGCTGGGCTAGGAGGAACGGGCAGCCAGGGTCGGTCGGGGAGCTGCACTCTCTAGTGCTGAGGGAGTGTGCTGTGCAGATGTTCTCTCCAGGGTGAGCTGTTCTACCAGGGGGCAGAGCCTGCCGGCCAGTGAGATGAGGAGTGAGGCTGGGAGTCTCCCCACATCCTCACTTCCCTGCAAGAAGGCCACCTCCAAGGTCCCAAAGTGGTGGTCCACATCTGGCTGCTTCGGGAGGAGTGGGAGGCTCCGACCTCGGCTGGAGGCTGGGAGGGAGTTAACGGCTTTTACCCCGCTGAGAGCCCCAGCTAACAGATTCTCCCCAGGCTGTGCAGAAGGAAGAATTCCTCTCTCTGTTCCTCTAGGTGTAATGGGAAAGCATCACTCAGCTGAAGAATTTGTACCCTGGGTATCATTAAAGCAAGCAAACAAGAGAAACAAGCCTTAGCTGCAATTCCAGTCTCTTTCCTAGTTCCCCCCATTGCTGGGGCAAAGCCACGGAGAGGCCGGCCTTGTCTTCAGCGCCCTGCACTGTGCTGGGATCGCTTCGGAGCCTGGCTTGAGGGAAAGTTTGAGAATCAGCCTGCTTCACCTGAAAAGGTGACTGGAAATTGCGCACTGCACACAGGCAGGCACAGGGGCTGGGACAGAGGAGAACCGGGAGCAGCTGAGCAGCTGGGTGAACAGGGACACCTTCGGCCCTGAAGGACGCCTGACACCTCTGTCCCTGGGCTCCCGGACAACTCTGTGTAAACACAGAGCTTTGTGGAGATGACTGTGAAAGTGACCGGAGAGAAACTGCGTCCACACAGGAGCCACGCGGGGGACAGAGGCCCCGGCTGAGGTGGGAGATGGGAGGGCCAGGGTGCGGCCAGCCGGGGGGCCAGGCAGAGACCAGAGGTCGGGGTCAGAGTGGGGGCCTGGCTCCCCGCACGGCGCTGTAGCGCTGCTGCTGCTGCTGCTTTTCGCAGGGCTGTGACTGCACTTCCCGTGAGATGGACAAACAATGGGCCAGCGAAGGCTGCAGGCACAGTATCACGCTGAATCCGCCCAGATTCTCGCGGTGCAGGGATGAGCAGGACCCACTTTCTGCTTTTGCCACGCTCAGACATGATCTGGGGAAAGCTGTGCAGTGTGCAAGGGTTTCTAGCTCATCAAGTGTTGTGCACACACACACACAGTCACACACACACACACACACACACACACACAGTTACACACATGCACAGCCACAAACAGTCACCTCTCTGTACCCCTGGTTCCTTACATGTTAATTCAAGTAATCATGGAGGTAAAAAGGATTTGTAAAAAGTTGTGCATGTGCAAAACATGCTTTAACACGTCTGGAAGGATGTGTTCAGGCTGCGTGCCAACGTATGCCGTTTTTCCTTGGGGGACACTGCTGTCCCTGGGGTGTTGGCAGCTGCCACTCAAGGACACTGGGGATGACTGCAGTGTGTGTCCGTACCCTTATGTGTGTGCACACGTGTGTGTTTGTACGTTCCTGTGCTCATAGACTGAGGTGTGTTTCTCTGTATTGATGTCCTTTTCTGTGTGTTTGTCACCTTATGTGCATTTCCACAGGTGCACACGTGTATTTCTGTGCATGCACGTGTGTTTATGTGTGAATGTTCACACTTCTGCATGTGTTGAAGGGTGTTTATGTGTCTGTATATTTCATGTGTGTGTCTGCGTGCTGCCCTGTTATATAATTATGTGCTTGTGCATTTCCCCCTGCACACTGCATGTTGCTGTATTTACATGTACATGGGTGTATTTCTGTGCATTTCCATGGGTGCACTCATGTTTGTTTCCAGGTGTGTGCGTGTGTGTGTACCGAGGCAATAGCACAGCGGAAACAGCGGTCTCCAGCCATGGTCCTGGGGCACTGTCCCTCCCATCCGCCCCTCTGTCTTGGCCTGCACAGACTGCGGGCTGGGCCTGAGCCCTGGGCCGGCTCCTGCCAGGCCAGCCAGGCCTGTGATGAGCTCTGCCTCCCCACCTCCCTCACAGTTTCACTCCAGACCAGCGATGTACAAAGCGCCAGCTGGCCTGTCCTCTGCAGGGCTGTGGAGACCCCGCGGGCGACGTGCGTTGGTCTGTGTGTCCGTCCATCCACACGAGATGTCTGTGCTGTTTCCTCCCCACCCTGTGAGGCACTTGACACCCTCTGTCTTGTCACAGAGTGGCTGCCAGCGTCGGTCCCCTCAGTGGGCGGATTCCCAGGAGAGGAAGCAGCGTGCGGAGCCTCTTTCCCCGGGACGACCCCACGCTCCTAAAGCCTTTGTTGCCTGATCCTCAGCTTTTACATTTTTGCTTTGGAAACTAGAAAGCCCTGGGTGTCAGATGCGAGTTAGGACCACAGCTGTGTAGAATTCCTGCCACCCACTATCTCCTGCCATGGAACCCAGCAGAGGACACACAGTGGGTCCTGTTGCTGAGGGCTATGTGCGCCATCTGACAGCGAAGTGCTGAGACAGAGGAGCTCGGGGACAGCTTTCCTCCTGAATGCACAGCCTACTGTCACTTTCTGTAGTTTTTTTTTTTTCATAAGCAGGTAAAAATTACCTGGGGAGAAACTCTGGAAATGCAGAAAGGCATCAGGAATCTAGAGCACCAAGATCCCCGCAAGGAGGACGAGCAGTGTCATTTTACACCAGAGCCAGGAGTGTTCCCCTGTGACACCACGTCCGGCCGGCCGGGACTGGCACACCAGGGTTGTGGAAACAAGCTCTGCCGTGGCATAAAGTCTCCGGGAAACGGAACTGCTCTGCAACAGCCACAGGCCGGTTCCGTCCTCAGCTCGCTGGAGCTGAAGGGTGCCGATGTCCGTGTTTACGTGGCTTCTGTTTTTCATCCACTGCAGAGCTGAGGCAGAGGGTGCAGCAGCAGACACTGGTTCATCCCTGAGAGTTTTAAGTACCGGACTCTAGGAAGGAGAATGGTTTCCCAGCTCAAAGCACAGATGCTGGCCGCTTTGGGGAGACAGGAAGAGACAGCAAGGAGCTTCGGAGGTGGTGGCCGGGGCGGCAGGGGAGGAGTGGCGTGTGCAGGACAGGACTCCGCAGACCACCGAGGCATCTCAGCTGCACTGGCCTGCGCCTGCCCCTTGGTGGCCAATCCCCCCAGGGCCATGTTGGAAAGGTAAAGCGGTCTCCAGTCCACCTCTAATAATGCACGGGCAAGGCTTAAAGGCGATTTCAAAGAGAAAATAAGGGAGAAAGACTGGTGACCAGCGTCATAGGTTACTGATGAATGTGTGACAAATGGGAACACAATCGGACGCCTGGCATTCCAGATGTACGAGAAGCAACACATTCGAATTTACCGCAAGGCTACTGAGCGTAGCTGTGGCCTTTACGCACTGGAGATAAGCAGCCTGTGGTCTCCTGGCCCTGATTCCTTGGGCTCCTGTGGATTCCCTGGGTCCTGGTGCTCTCCCAGGACTTCCGGGTGTCCCTGGCAGGGTCCCACAGGTGCCTCCAGAGATCAGCTTGTGTTGCCCCGTGTTGAAAGTGAGGCACGCAGCCCACGCTGTGTCAGTACATGGCCCGAAGTGTCCTTGTGTGGTGAGTCATGCAGATAGGGATGGGGACCCCAGAAGAAGCTGCAGAGCCATGGCGGGCTGCATGGTCTGAGCGGATAGCAGAGGGCCTCATGGTGCCCTGGAAGTGCACTGCCTCTGGCCTCTGATCTTCTGCTTCCCATCTTATTACTTTCAGTTTTAAATTAGAACTCATGTCTTTCTGACAGGAAACGGGTTTGGTAAATAAAACTGATTAGTACATGTTTTGTTCTAGTCAAGGAGGGGAAAATATCAGCATCAAATAAAAAAGAAGCGGATAAAAAACAATAAAGCCACAGCTTACAATGAATATTCTTATCTTTGTAATATCTGGCTTGGTGCAGAGAAAGATAAAATTTGACTTTTTAACAACATTCTTGGCTGGATAATTTCATCTAACACATTCAAAACAGCATGAAGGGTTTTAAACAGATTTTTAATCAAGAGCTTTCTGCTTCATCAAATCACAACAGAATCCATCCCTCGCCTCGGCGTTGGTGATGGAGGCCCAGATCTGTCCCCCAAAGCAGGCGACAGGAGCCCGCGACGGCACACACGGCTGCCTGGTGCGTGCCATCCTCCTAACCGGGATGAAACCAGACAGAACTGAGGCACTGGTCCTCCTGTCACCACACTCTCTGTCCCTAGTAACGGGAGGGCTGGGCCTCCAAGGGATACTTCGGAGCTGGGCACCCTGGACCTGCACCTTCCTCTGAGCCACTGCGCTGCCAGGCAGAGCCCTGAGATTCCCAAGCAGCACAGGAATCGGGGCAACTTAGCAGAGCTGGCGCTGGACTCCCTGTGGCTCACAGGCCTGGGGCCAGCTCATCCTGCCACCCAGGGCTGGCTCCTATCTGCCCCTGCATGCCAGGGCCTCCTGCAGGGACCGAAAAAGCTCTGTGTTTAACCGGCATGTTCGTGAGGACCAGGAGAGGACAGGCTTTGAAAATGTTCTCTTTTCTATGTGGCTCCAAAGGGCTTTGTAAAGTTTCTGCTCACTGTCACCATCGAGCCAGGCGCATGCAAAGCCAGTGGCAGGCATACAGGACTTCTCTGCAGCTCCTTGTAGCGACTTTTGGGAAAGAAAAACAAAACAGAACAAAACTCACACTTTTCTATTGGGCATTTTTCCCCCTCATTTGGGTAAGCTATGCACTAAAGCAAATTTCCTGCCAGTGAATGTGTTCATTTCAAAATTGAAGAGCTGGATCCGCCACACACTAAAAACCATTCGCCGAATGATGAGCAGCAGAAGCCATGCAGATAAAAGCACCAGCTGCTGCACACGCCCCTGCACCCTGCAGAGGGTGTCCTCCGTGTGGCCTGCGGGCAGCCACCCAGATGGCAGTGACAGGTGTCGACCCCAAGGAAGAGCACAGCTTAGGATCCTGGCGACCAGAACCGTGGGTGCCGCTGCGGGGAGCTGGTAACGCCCTGAGCTCAGGACTCCACGTTCACGAAACGCAGCTGACTCCGTGCCACCCAGGGCTTTGTGAGAGCTGCGGAATTTTATCCATAAGAGCAACTTGCAGCTACCTGATTTGCTAGGGACATGCCAGGTGACAGTTGGTGGGGACGTGGCGGTGCACCAAGGGTCACTTCTTGCCTAGAGCTGGAGTCAGCAGACTTCTGCCCACGACTGTTTCCCAGGCCTGTGTCTAGCTCGGAGAGTAGTGTTTACAGCTTAAATGGTTGAAAGTATCAGAAGTGTAGGTTGGGGTGCGAGACTATACAGGAGACGAAGCTTGAGGCCCGTCGAGAAGGGATGGAGAACCCACCACAGGATGGGGTTTCCCCTGTGGGACCGCAGCAGCCCTGCAGCTGCAGAGCCCCAAGCTGCAGGAGCCCAGGACAGGCTGCGTGCTGGCTGTCTCCATCTGCTGCTTCCTGGCAGAGCACAGCCCAGCCCTCCGGCTGGAGACAGCTATAACCAGGACGACAGGGTCTACCGAGAGAGGACCCTCTTCCTGATGTCCCCCTGACTCCATCTCCCCAAGAGGGGGGAAGAGGGACCCAAAGGGGACCAGGAAAGCCACTCTGGGGACCTGCACTCAGCCCTGCTCTCTTTGCCCATAAATTCCCAAGGAAGACCTCTGCTGGAGGCTGTAAGAAATGCAAATCCTTCCCACGGCTTTGATTTGCTGAGCAGCTCAGGGGTCTGGCTACCTTGCTGTAGGGTGAGGGCAGAGCAGCCCCCTTACACAGCACCCTGGGCTTGCTTTCCCAGCTATGGCCACACCCAGACTGGGCTCACAGCCTGAGCAGACCTAAAGCTGCCCGCTGCACAGGCCGTCAAGTCTCCCTGCTCCAGTGGGCCGACTTAGCCGGGTCCTCCAGTTTCAGCAAGGTCTAAGGCTCAGTGAACGCACGGGGTGGGGGTGGGGTCATTGCCGGAGCGCCGCGCCCTCCCCTGGACCCTTTCCTTTCCTTCCTAACTGCCCAGATCAAGGTGTCTGCCCGCCCGCTCAAGACAGACCAACTTCTCTAAGGTCCTTCCGGCCTGCTCACTGTCCCTCGCTGTAGGGACAGCCCCAAGGGTCCAGCACTTTTCCTGCTCCCTTTCCAGTTCTGTGTCTCTTCATCTGAGGCAGACAGGTGTCTGACTGAGACCTGTGACCCCAAGAGCAAGGCCCAAGCACAGCGCTGCCTCACCCTGGGAGGGCATCATAGTCAAGCCCGCGGCAGAGCACAGTGACGCCTGGAGAGAGAGTGCAGGGCTCTCCAGATTAGAGGAGGTGGCAGCCCTGCAGTTGGTGGTGGTGACAGCCTGGGCTCAGTGAGACAGTGCAGAGAGATCCCTGCCCCCGCCTCTCCTCCATGCAGCCCCCACCTGGCTGAGGAACAACACTGCCCTCCTGGTGACACCCCTGGAGGACAACGGGGTGCGGTCCTGGTGATGTCGGATCTTCGTAGGCTTCCTGTTTTTCTTTTCTGATACTGAAGTTTGAAGCCAGGGCCTCCACACTGATCCTTTTAGCTTTTAAATTTTGAGGCAGGGGCTTATCCTTTCACCAAATTGCCCAGGTGGGACTCGAATTCCATATGATCTTCCTGCCTCAGCCTCCCAGGATGTGGAGATCATAGACCTGCGCCCCCATGCCTGGCTGGTGACCCATCCATGACACATTGCTGTGAAGGGCACAGGCCCTGGGGCTGTGTTGGGCACCAAATAGATGGAAAAAGCTGATCTGGTGTCTACTATTATTCATGTCGGCTGTGTGCTGCTAGAGGAATGTCTTTCCCTTTTAAATTTCATTTAGTGATTCCAAGTTCTAAACATTCGTGGTTACAATTTAATTAATGGGAAGATTTCACAGGATCTTCCCTTTCTGCAAGACAAATTTAGAGATATGTTTTCCTAAACTCTAATTTCATCATGAATAAGAAGAAATGCTCTGAGTTTTAGCAGTTAGTGAATTTAGGCAATTATCCACCAATAAGTGTATAAATTGAGTAGAATCATGAAAGCCAGATCCGGGAGAAGCTGGACCCAATGCTGCGTGTGTGTTGCTGAGTTGACCTACATGTATAAAACTTAATATCCGAGGCAGAAGTCAGAACCTGGATGTGATTACACAGGAATCCAGTGGTGCTCGTGTGTCCTCAGGAGGTTCAGAGCATTATTTGAAAATGTCTGCACTGCCCACTGTCCACAAGGCCAAATCTCCCCTGCAAGTCTGGCTACTCTAGCTTAGATTTGGCTACAGATGCAGCCCCAGGGTGCACATGCACGTGTGCACACACACACATGCATGCACAAGCTTGTAACTGTCTCCTTGTGGCGAGTCGCAGCTATTTTCCACATGTGATGCTGGATTTAGTCTTGTTTTCATAAAAGTATCATTTTGCCTCTGGTGGTATAAACAGTGGAACAGAGGAACAAGAATGATTCAGAATTGCAAATACTTACATCGAATATTAACCCTAAATAAAACCTCTGCAATGACTGTGCTGCTACCTTTGTCTGCTGAAGAAATGGTCTCATATTACTTGGTACCAGTTCATATGCTGTCAAACATGTTTCTAATGCATTCTAATAAACCTATTTTCAAAAATAACAAAAAATTAAAATATGTGAAATTTCTTGGGATGCATCCTTCTCTTTGTCTTCTTTGCATTTTCATTAAATCACAGAACATTTGAAAACTGAGAAAGTCCAGGTCAGAAGGAAGTGTGGGAAACAGGAAAGATGGCCTTCAAGGCCTCCGAGCTCAGGGCGTGAGCACCCGCCGCCTGCAGCCCGAAGCTTTCTCTATCTCATTTAATCCCAACAACAGCTCTAGGGCAGCACTACTATTACCAGTGTTCAGAGTCACGCTCTGCTTCATTACATAACTCGCCAAACTCATGCATCCCGTACATAAGGGTGAGTGACAGAATTAGGGCTCACATCCAGGTCTCTTTGACTATAAAATTGTAGGCTTTCAGCTGCAGAATTAGAAGGAATCTTGGAGGTTACCTTGTCATTTTTCCTTAATTTTTCAGAAGAGAAAATTGAAACTGAAACAAAGTTAAATGGCTTGCTCAAGGTCATACAAGGCTTGAGATGAAAGACAAAGAACTGAAGTCAAGCTGGATAATCGCAGTGCCCGGTGTTCCCTGCACCCCTGCAGCTTCCTGACAGAGGTCCATGAAGGCTACATGCTGACCCAGACCCCTCTGAAACTCGAGCAGAAATAAAATAAATTAAGATGTGCTGGGTTTATGCACCAACTCCGCACAATGAATGCAACCATTACGTACTGCTAACATGTACTAATCAAAATAAAAATGTAAAAAGAATAAGCAGCGCAAAACTAAAATTAAAATGTCAACATCTATAACACATCTTTGCAGTGTAAGTAATAGCAATAGATGTCAATATAATTGAGCGGGAGCATCTGCAGAGCACCGGAGGGAACCCACGACTGCGCGCACTGTGACTGATTTAGAAGCCAGAGTTGGAGAACTGGACCAGGCACTGGTGATCTGTGCAAGAAGTGGGAGTCCTCACCTATCAAGTAGGAGGGACGTCACTAGTTCATCTCCCTTGCATAGAATGTAATCATTTGACTGTTATATTAGAAAATTCTGCAGTGCTTCGCTAAGTCAAAATTTCATTAGTTTTATGTCCCTTTTCTTTAAATATTCAGAAAGCACAGCACACAGCATCCCTTTAAAAGCAATGTCGTGAGCTTGGCCTTGCGTATTTCACTATCCATTACATATCTGCCTGCCCCTTTTCTCAACTAAGCAATTTTCTTTAATGTCAACCTTGATGAACAGGCAAGCATAAAGGCAGCACTTAAAAACTAAAGTAATACATAGTTAAAGGAATCTAAGTAAACTAACAGTGAAGACATCATGATTAGTTTCAGAGTCTGCTTTGAGTAAATTTTCTTTCCAAAACTCCATATGTGTTTTTTAATTGTTACTTTGCCACTTACTACTCATTTAAGAAGCATTCAGCTATTAAGTGGAGCAGATTTTCCAATAACAAAGTTTGCTAAATAAAATTCAGCAAAGTGAAATGGGCTCATACGACTGCAAGAGAAAATTTCTTATTTTTAATGAATAATTTTGATCTTCCTATGCTTTCAGTCTTTCCTTGAGAGGAAATCATTAGGTTGTACTATAATAAACCATAGAGATACAGTGAAGAAAAATGAGTTCAACACTTACAAAAACTGTAATGCAGCACAATGAACAAACTTGACTTAAAATCATACAAGATGGCCAGAGTCCTGAATTTGGATATTTTAAATTTTGAGGGATTATGGCACTTTGGTTTTGTAACAGGTTTTATTTTTAGAGTAGTTTTGCATTCACTGTAAAACAGAGGGGAAGGTGCAGAGATTCACCCTCACTACCTCTGACACACACACACACACACACACACACACACACTCACACATGTGTGCACACATTTCCTCTCCTACTGTCTCTTTTTTTTTTTTTTTTTTTTTTTTTTTTTTTTTTTTTTTTTTGGGCGCTGGGGATGGAACTCATGACTTTGGGTTTGCCAAGCAGGTACTTACACTGCTAAGCTAAACCCCCAGCCTCCTCTCCTACTCTGTGTCTTGTTGTCTTGTTCCAGACTTGTGTTTGTCACGGGGTGGTGAAACTGCATGTCTGTGTCATTGTCACCCAGTGATGGCTGATAACATTACTGTTCTCTTAGTGTTCCTTGCTCTGCAGGCTTGAGGTCTGCATAATGACATGTACACACCCTCCTGATAGCCTATGGAATGCTTTCTTGGCTCTTGAACTCCGTTACTAGGATTTCCTTCTCTAACCCATGGCAACCCCCAGTGTTTTCACTGTCTCCACAGTTTGGTCTTCTCTAGAATGTCACATAGTTAGAATTCTGCTACATGGAGCTTTCCTGGTTGGTTACTTTCATTTAGTCACCTCCTTGTAATTTTCCTCTGTGCCCATACACAGCTTGACAGCTCGCTGCCTTTCAGAACTGAATCATATTCCATTGTGTAGAGTAGCACAGTTTATCCACTTACTTATGGAAAAGTCCTTGGTTTCTTCCAGATTTTGGCAAACATAATTAAAGTGTCTATCAATATCTTTGTGCAAGTTTTTATGTGGGTGTAGATGCCAAGGAGCACCATTCATGACGCTAATTCATGATGCTAAGAGTCTGTTTGGTTTCCTAAGAAGCTGTGACTCCATCTTCCAAGGTAGCTATAAAATTGTGCGTCCTACAGCAAGGAGGGGGAGTTCCCACTGCTCAGCACAGTCCCCACACTGGATGGCCTCTGTCCAACCCCGCACTGGATGGCCTCTGTCCAACCCCGCACTGGATGGCCTCTGTCCAACCCCGCACTGGATGGCCTCTGTCCAACCCCGCACTGGATGGCCTCTGTCCAACCCCGCACTGGATGGCCTCTGTCCAACCCCGCACTGGATGGCCTCTGTCCAACCCCGCACTGGATGGCCTCTGTCCAACCCCGCACTGGATGGTCTCCATCCCACAACTTGATGGGAGTTGTGCTTCCATGTACCCTCCAAAATCAGAATACGTATGTTTTTATAAAATGTTATTTAAAGTTGTTTTAAAGTATTTTCTGGCAAATCTTTGTTGAGTATCCACAAGTGGGATAAAATTCAAGAAAATACTTCAAAACAAAACAGCTTAAAGTGGTGAAATGTTTTAAAGGGCGAGTGATTGTCGGCAGTGAGCAGCTAGGGACCCTGAAGCTCTCAGTGCTGGGCGTGTGAAGGCTCATTCAGTCGCTCTGCACTGGTGTTTCTACTTTTTGGGGTTTTTTTTTGGTACTGGGGATTGAACTGATGACCGTGTGCTTGCAAAGCAGGCGCTTATGCCACTGAGCTAAATCCCCAGCCCCACTTGTGTTTCTAAACCCAGTGCAATGAAAAAATGAATTTGAATGAAGTTTCTGTCACTTGTGTGTGACATGACTTTTAATAGTCTATATAAGTTTCCTAGATATTTTTGTTTTGAACCAAGGGTGTGCAATTGAGGAGTCATTGTGAGTATGGAGAAGTTAAATAAACAATAAATGTCATTTCCTTCTTCTATTTTTTATAAATATTAAACTGCTGTTACTGAATAGTTGTGAGGTCTTTAAAAGTTTTTTAAAAATACTTATAACCAACTGGAGTGGTACATAGCTACAATCCCAGCACTTTGAGAAGCTGAGACAGGACAATCACAAGTTCAAGCCCAGCTGGGAAATGGAGCAACAGCTGAAGAACTTTTCTTAAAATAATAAAAAAAAGTCTATAAATAAAATGGGGATAGAGCCTAGTACAAGGTCTTGGGTTCAATATTAAGGGCCAGAGAAAGAAATAAATACCTAAAAATTAAAATAAATATTTTCAAATTTTACTATACCCAAAAGTGATAGTTTAAAAAATGTAAACATTAAAATTATTATGTGAACTAAGGGAATTAATATAACATTTTATAAGAAAAGGTCAAATTATGAAATAAGAAAATTATTTGATGGATATGAGAGATGCTACTTGAAATAAATGAATTTTGATCAAAATTTATAATTGCTAATGGACACCTAAACAAATGGGCACAAAACTATAGCCAGCAGTATACCTGCGAGACAGAGGAAACTTACAAATCCAGGTTGGTGATTCTGTGAAGTCCCCGGCAGGGATGGATGACCACTGGATCACCCAAGAAGTGAACTTCCGCCCACATCCTGGGCCCTGATCTCCGAAACGCCCTAAGTTAGAGACTGGGTGTAAACTACAGTGCTATCAAGCCAGCCTGGAGGGAACCCGGGGCTCAGCAGTGGTGGTGAGCTTGCATAACTGGCTCTGTGGCATCGGATCCATCCTCAGTGCTGCAAAACCAACCAACCTCAAATGCTTTTGGGTGGAAATTCCCCTGGGTTGCTTTCAGTTATAAACCTACAAAGATTTGTTTCTTTTATAAAAGATTCAAATGCTTTTCAAAAATAAAATTGTTAACATGTTGATGGTGGAGAAGGAAGGGTTCAAATAGTGAAGTACTAGACACTTTGCTTTTAGAAATTGTACCTTGACAAAAGCCATGAAAAGCATGTTCTGTCCAGGTGAGAACTGACCAGGGGCCAGGTTTTAGTGGCAGCTGCTCTTGTCACTTCCGCATGTGCCCCGGTGGTCATGCGAATGTGACCCTGCGGCTGTCCCTGTCCCTGGTCCCTTTCTGTCCGAGGCTCGCCCCCCGGGACCAGCTCAGTCCCCCCGCACCCTCCCACCAGGGTGTCTCTGCAGCCTCTAAACCACGAGGCAGATGAGCCTTTGCTGTGTCAGCGGGTGCCATGGAGTCTGTCTCAGCCATGGGAAAGCTGACCAAAGTGGCTAGCTACAGTACCCTCTCAGATGCCTTTGCCCGTGATGCCTGAGGCTTCTTTAAAGATGGACACAGGTGAGTCACTCTGGCGTGGATACAGACAGATGTTCAGAGCGAGAGGGACCTTGGGTCTCACAGGTGTGTGCAACCCCTCAGGGCCAGCCATTCCCACTCCGCCTCCTAAAGCTGTCCCTTTCCTCCTCAGCAAGCTCGGTCGGGGCTCCACAGACCTGCTCTGCACTTTTGGAGGGTTGAGAAATCTGCCGGAGCAAAAACGTCAGCTACGGAGCCCCTTCAAGAAAGTTCTGCTGTGTCACTGACCACAGGAGTAGACAGGGAGCCTACAGGGTCTCAAAACTTCTGCAGGGAAACTTGACTCGAAAGCAAGTCTTACGAAGGGACTCGAGCCTTATACCAAATGCTTGGGCTGCACTGAGGACGGCCATTAGTCGTCACGGTCAAGCCCGGCGGGGGGGGGGCATCCTTTCTGCCCAGCAGGTCCAGGGGGCAGCGCTCTGGCCTCTGAGCAGAGACCAGTGAGGCTTCCTTGACACGGATATCTAAGGAATGAGTTCCATTGCCCTGTGTCCTTGACTGTTAATTTAAGGCACCCTCTGCCGCTGAGCACTGGGTAATCTAGGTAAGGAGAACTGCAGTCCCATTACAAGGCATTTCTCTCCTGTTTGCTCCCTCGCTCATCTGCTTGTACCTCACTAACTGGATTTCCAACCTTCCATTCATACAAGCTACATAATCTAGCCACTGCGCAGTGCTGTCCAATGTAAACGCTGCAACAAAAGCCTCCTCACGACACTTTTAGGTTTACGGCAGCTGGGCCTGGTGGCACACACCTAAAGTCCCAGCATTCAAGAGGCTGAGGCAGGAGGATTGCCATCAGTTAAGGGTCAGCCTGGGAAATACAGTGAGACCCTGTCTCAAAATTTAATTAATTAATTAATTAAATGTATGATAGTAACCTTGAAAATACAGACTAAAAAGTAAATTTCATGATCTATTTCATGTAACCTAATCTAGCCACAAGACTATCATCTCAACATCTACTCAATAAGGAACATTACTACACAGTGTTTCATGGTCTCATCTGTGTCCCAGGCCCTGGGCACACCGTGGAGTCTGCGTTCATCCCCAGCACGTCTCATTGGTGTTAATTCTTCAATAAGTAAGTGTAGTCCTACCAAAATAACTTAATGGTCTTCCACGTGATGGTGCTTAATGATAAAGTATTTTATGCTTCTTTTCTATCTTCATTTTACTTAAAGTTAAATAAAGTTTAAAACTGTGTCCCTCTGCATCAGTAGTTCATTTCCAGTGCTGGGTGGCAGAGGGTGGCTGGGGCCACGGGGTAGGAGAGCAGCGGAAATGGGAGTGCGATTCCCGGGAAGAGGAAGGAGCCCGCCAGGAGACAGCAGGAATCATCGCTGCTAAGGGATCTTTAGCAAACACAAGCCGTTAGGTTCAGGAGTAAACCCAGAGTGTTGCTCCTATGACATTTTGTATTCTGGTTTTGAAGTAGAAAATCAGTTTTTACAAGGGAAATATGGTTTGAATTACAAAATCTATACTATTAGGAAATGATTTCTTGTGAATGGAAAGAAGCTGTTTCTACCTTACAGATTGGAAATCCCACATTTCTGATAGAAAATAACATTTTATTTAAGTTAGAAGTACCTAAGTGAGTCTTGATGAAATTGCCAGGAAACTTTTCAATTTAAAAAAGAAATTGCCTGTCAAGGGTCAAAGAGCTCATGCTAGGGAATTGAAGAGAGTAATGTGGGAAAAACCAAAACACACTGGAATAAAAACAAGAATGGTGACCGAGAAGTTATGGAGCAGAAGTAAGTACATAAAATTTTCTAAAACGTGGCCATGTAAATACCCCAGACCTACATAGCATCCCCTTCGCTGCAGAGATTAACATCGAATAATCAACTGCATAAGGAGAGCGCAACAACAAGGGAAAGGGCACGTGGGACTGAGAAATCACCAATGTGCAAGGAAGATGTGGGTTTTGGCCACATGACCAGTTTCTAACGATAAATAACTGCATTCTAACGACGGGCGACAATCCACAGTGTTTTGTATATTTTTTTATATCTCAGCGATGCTGCAAATATCATACAATTCATTCAGTAAAGCAAACTGAAAGTTGTGAAACAGAGCTTTAATGTGTCAGAATCTTCAACAACACTGCAGACCCTGAACGGAATGGAGCACAAAGAGCGCGGAGGAGCCGTGTCGGGCATCTCCTCCCTCACAGTGCATGGGTCTGGCGTGTACTCAGAAAATTTATGACCACAGCCGCGCCGTCGTCTGAGATACCACGTGCTTTCGTCTCATTTTTATCAGATGCTCTTCCTCTTACTAGAATATGAGTGCGTTTTGCTTATCTGCGTTCCCCAGTGTCCTGTCTTCCGCGCAGAGAAGAGCGCGGGGTCTGTCTCCTCCCTCTGCTGGGGATCAAACCCAGGGCCCCTGCATATCAGGCAAGGGCTGTACCACTGAGCCGCACCCCACTTTGGGAACTGCTCCCTTGCCCGGGCTATACTCTATGTAGTTCGCACTTCAATTCCATAACAGCAACATAGCCGACCTCAGTTCATGCAGGGCAGCGTCCTCAGAAGATTTATGCTAAGTAGAATTCCATGCAACCTAAGACGATTCCTTCAGGCATTCCATTAACAATGTTCAACTGTATATCTAGCTTTCTCCACTCATAGCCACCGGCCCCTCTTCCTGAGCAGATGAGAGGCCTGCAGGGCCTGGGCCGCTGCCTGGAGGACAGAGGGCCATCTGGGCAGCAGACGCGGCACAGGAGGGCACAGCGTCCTCACCTCACCTCCTGAGGCCCTGCGCAGAGACGCTTGGCGGACCGCAGTCCCCACAGCCACGAGAGGCCAGCGCCAGCGAGGAAGAGGGCTTGCAGCTCAAGCAGAGGAACAGTCACGTTAACAGCTGGCATTTCTCAAAGTTAATACCATTCAGATAGACAGCGAGGGGACATGGCATTTCTGGTGACTCTGTTATGGGATGACAGATCCATTTTGTCATGACCTTTTCTAATTTATAAAAGCCGCTTGATTTCCTGCAGCGTTTGTACGCCACACTCACAGTGCTGATCTCGGGCACATCCAGCCTAAGCGCGTTTACAGGCACGTCACTAGGCCAGGGTGGCCGGCCGTGCTCCCAGACAGAGGTGCCCACTCCCCGGGCGGTGAGGAGCCCCTTCCTCTGTGGGGTGCCATCTGCACTTCACCCACAGGTGCCGACTCTGCTCGGCACTCTTCCTGCAGACCTGAAGACGTCACACTGTGTCCTGGCCCCTCACCTCCAGCCTCACCGGGCGCCCTGTGCCCACGCCCCCGCTGTGCCCCGTCTCCCCACACTCCGTGAGCTTGTCTGTGGGGTGCGGACACCATCTTCTTCAGCCGAGGGTTACTCAGTGCGAAGCCTGTGGCAGCCCCTTTCCCAGTGTGGGGTCACAGCGGTGGAGAAACTCATCAGTTTCTTTGAACTTATTTTTGAGCCTGAGAACCGAAGTGGAGGGGGAAAGCCATAGCCACAAACCCCTCCTGCTCTGTGCGGTGACGCATCAGGTGGGACCTCCAGCCTTTCTGCTGGGACAGTGATAAGAACAGATCTTAATCTGATAAATCTTTCATCCCCATTGTTCCCTTAGCTGGTACATAATAAATGTTCAAAAAATATTAGGGGAGAAGGCCAATAATTATACAAATCCTTGGAAGAAGGTTCTCACTAGATTTCACTACAACAACCCCAACTGTGTCTGTTCTTTCCTCTGCAGATAAATGGGTGGAATTTTTACAGCTAACTGTGTGCTGATAGCCATATGTCAGGCTCCTGAATTTCCATCTATTTTATCCTTCCTTTTTCTTTTGGATCACAATCCAGTTTGCTTCAGTAACTTCATTCATGAGACAAATCAACTAAATCTTGGTTTAATAAAAAATGCCCATTATGTGTGATTCTCTCATAACTTACAACAAATACTTGAATGCAATTGTCTGCATGCTTTTACATAAATTATGTTTGCTCCAATACAGTAGATTTTGTGTTCCTCTTTGTGTAATGTAACAATCACCATCCTTTATTAGATAGATAATCATAGTTCAGTTCCACCAAAGACGCAGATATTTTCCAACAAAGTGAAAAGCACTGGGCATTGTTTAACTTATCTCTTGGCAGAAGACTGACCATGGGCGGCTTATCATGAAGCCCTTTCAGAAGGTGAGCTGCTTCCTGATACTTGAAAAAGTGTGTATGTTCCTTTCAAATGGGTGAAATCAGCTCCATCTAAAGTAGACTACTGGACCTCGCTGTCTAAAAGAATATCCAAACTGTCCCTCTTCACTTCCTACCATCTACTAGCCACTGGTCCTGTGAGGTGGCTACTGTTCTCTGGAAATGTGGCTACAACCCAGATCTCGGCACTGGACACACAGTCTAGAGCAGCATCGCTGACAGCGTGCATTATCCCACGTGAATGGAAGAAGCCTGAGGGTCAGCCGTGTTACCTAGATGCTTCTTCTTGGGCTGCAGAGCAAAATGCAGACCTAGAAAACCAGCACCCCATGTGTCATGAAACCCCCAAGATGGTGCCATGGCTCCACACTCCTGGTAATTAGTTAGGCTGCCATCCTCTGCCCTTCTTGAGGGTGGGCTGGGCCCAGGGCCTCATTTCTGCCAATCAGAATACAGCCAGTGTACTGAGATACGACCTCTGGGATTAGGCTCTGCTAGGAATGTGGTTTCACCCCTTTCCTGCACCACTTCTTCTAGGAGGAGCCAACGCTTGCGTCTGAGTCTGCCGTTTAGAGACGGCCATGTGGTAAGAGCTGAGGACTGCTAGCACCTGTGAGCACAAAGCCAGAAGCAGAGCCCTGATGGTCCACCTGCCAGGGTGCAGCCCACAGCAGGTTAGCAGAAATTTCCAGAGGGACTCTGAGGCCTGAGCTGACAGCTAAGGCACCTTCTATTGCTGACCGACAGAAGTTATGCAGTGGTAAATGCTTATTGTTTTCAGCTCAGCCATAAATAAATTCCATCTCAACTTCTTTCTACTTTGGAGAGAACTACAACAGAGGAAGTAAGTATCCAGCGCTACAAACATAAGGCAAGCAGAGCTTGCAAATAAAAATTCAGGGCACAGAGCTAAATGTGAATTTCAGATAAACAACGACCTTCAATATTTTGAACATTTTATACTTTTAAAAAACTTGGTTTTTATCTGAGTTCCAAAGTTAAGTGGAAATCATAAGAGAACAAAAAAAGATACTGAGATATTTTTATTTAGCAGATTATGTATCGAGAGAGCTGAGCAGGGCTTCTCACTGGGAGGAGAAGGAGGAGAGCTAAGCTGACACCGGAGGCGCACACAGGAAATAATAACAATGGGAGAAAGGAGATGCCATGCTTTTTGGTTTATGAGAAAAGGACGGCGCCATTATCACGAGGTTATATAACAATATCGGCAAGGAGGCTGGATTCTCACTGCATCCGGAGTGGGCTTGGGCGCCTGTCATTTCTTGGAGCCTCAACTAAGACACTTACAGTAAGGGGACTTTTTAAAATACCAAATTCAAGACCTCATCAGACATTTTCCATCATTAAAAGAGTAAGTCAACTGGGATTTAAAATAAAATTAAATTTATTCACTCATATCATGGGAAGTCAGCAAGATAGACCTAGGGCCCCAACTAACTGACTTCTAGATTATTCGCCTCTTCCCAGGGATTCCCGCCTCTCATGGCTTCAGAGCAGCAGCTTCAGTCCAAGTCTCAAACCATACAGTCCGAAGCCCCTCATAGCTTTTTCCACCTCCATTGTGAAAGCAGAAATAAACACAATCACCGTTCTGTTCTCTACTGTCCTTGAGCCCAGGCAAGATGACACATTCGGGGCCAGCCGGCCTGGCCTAAAGGAGGCTCGCAGTCCATGGGCATGGCCCTCGGCCACTTTCCTATGCTGAGCCAATCAGCATCAAGGGGGAAGCTGGGGCTAACCTGGGAAGGAGGCTCGCCTGGCTGCAGGGTGTGGCTGGTCCTCAGAGGGGCAATGTCCCAGGCCCAGGGTCAGAGCTTTGGAGTGCTGAGCAGGTCCTGAAAACCAGGTGCTCAAGGGAAGCACGTCTGAGCGCGAATCCAGGCTGGAGCCCTCTGCGTCTCCGGCACATATTTCCAAGGTTCCAGAGCCGCTTCTGTTTCACAGATAAACATGAAACCTCTGAGGAGAGCGGGTCCGTTGCTCAAGGACTCGCACATTTAAGTGGGGGGAGAAGCCACGCTGCACTGCGTGGTGCCCATAACCCCCGACTGCGGCTTTCCTATGCGCTTTAGTGGGTTAGGAAGGCTGTGACGTCGCTGAGACAGTACAGGCGCGTTCAGTAGCTCACAGGTCACGCTGACACCCCTGCAAAGATGCGCCCGTGGACACAGCTGGCACTGCGCAGCTGCGCATCCTGCATCCATATTTAACCAGCCACCGATTGAGGGTATCTGAAAAAAATCCGGAGTGTTCCCAAAAAGCGAATCCAAATTCGCGGTATGCTGAGCATCTACCGAACCTTTCTGTGAGTGGCATCTTTTGAGGGCCAGAGGTCCTGGGCCCCATTTCACAGCTCCCAGCCTCTCTCTCTCCAGCACTCCAGGTGGGGCGCTGTCTTCTCCGTACTATGCATGGGTGACTATTCCCTAAGGAACAGGTGACAATCTTTGCGTCCCTTTCTCGTGTTTATACGTAGGCTAGAGATGGGTACAAGTGTGAAGGCTGGGGAACCCCCAGATGTGGGTATTCACTGAGGTCCTGGAACCAATCTCCTCTGGGTACCAGTGGCCATTGCAGAGCACAGCAGCATGGGTCCTGCCTGGATGCAGGATTTGGGAAGCCACTTTTACAGGATTGGAGACCACATCGACCTGAATAAGATGTAAACTGGTAGAAAGCAGCTGTGTGCTGGTATGTTCAGCCGGAGCTGATGGGAGATGGAGGAAGAGAGTGTACAGGACTCGTGAGCCAGACAGAGCTCACGCGCACACACAGACACACACACACCAAATTCACATACCATATTGAGGTTAATGAACATTACACGTCTCAGTCACATTCTGCCATTTTTCATAACCAGTATCTCTCTTTCAATTTAATATTGAAGTTTCTAAATTGCCCTTGACGGCTGTTTGAGGTGCTTACTGAGGCAGACCTCTGTCTCTCCAGCTTTGCCACTTCAACTCTATTAGGTTTCCTTCAGAGCCCTGGGCATCGGCCGCTGCCTTTGCTTTGCACTGCCATGGACAAAGTCTGCCAAAAATAATATTATCTGAGGAATAGTGTAAGACCTTGACCATCAAGAAAGATCACTGTTGAAAAGTGATTTTTAATTACTTCTTACTGGGGAAAATTGAGCTTAAGTCACTAAGGTGATATTGCAATGTCAGCCAATTAAATAAACCATTTATATCTAATTACCTGCAACATGAGGTCACAGCCTCGGGACAGTCAGTGCACCACTGTTTAGCTTAAGGTTGTCTTTGTCACTTTTACCTGACCATTGTTTAATTTTGAAGGAATTGAGTCTGATCCTTTTTGTTTTTACTTAAAATATATTTTTACTGATGAGTGGAATCATTTTAATTAATAGACACCCATCATAAGCTGACAAAATCACATAGTTTCATAAATACATGCTGATTCTAAAACAGGAGGAGACGAACCATAGAAACCCAATCAGTAATGCAAGACCTGTGAACACAGAGCTTATATTGGTGTGGAACAGATATGAAGAAAGTCAATATAAATGATCAGATAATTATGCTAGCATTATTTGTGATAGGAAAAGCCTGCAATCAGAAAGTTCTAATAACACAGAAGTGCATGAACTTACAGTGCTTCTGCTCAACAGTCTTGTTGCCAAAGATGATGTCATGTTAACAATAATTGAAAATAATTCTATGTGGAAAGAAGGGTGCACAATTATTTATATAATAATTATCATATTAATGCAAAAGGGGAAGACAAAACTGAGCATGGGGGAAATGAAAAGAATTAGCCAAGAGGCTGCCTAGTGGGTCCTGGAGCCTGGGGGCTCATTTCTATTCCCATGTGGCTGTGTGGGAGGTGTGTGGCCGGAGACAGTGGTTCACACACAGTGATCTAGACCGGCAGCTGCAGCAGCAGTGCCAGGGGAGCTCCCTGGAAATGCAGCTTTTCAGGTTCTGCATGAAACTGCAGTGCATGGCCTGCTGGGTCTGAGCCGGGCAGGCCCGCGGTGGCCTCCTGTTTCGGGAGCTCACAGGCAGGTGTGGGCCTGGGCTGACTGGCTGCCTCCTCTCCCAGGGTGTTTTCATCCTGGACAGGTGCCCAGGTCTCTGCTGTTGCATCTCCAGTGCCAGGAAGACGAAGTGGCTCCTCAGTCTTGGAGCTCGTGGATCACCATGGCTACCTCCATCCTAGCGAAAGCAAGTGTTCGCTGCAGCCTGGATTTGTGCACCTGGCACACACTGCGTCCCTGAGCAAACCTAGGACCTGTGTCCACAGAACCATGGCAGCCGGCCCTGGCACCAGTGGTTATCCTGAGCGTTTTACGCTGTGACAGTGTGGAGGCCTCGTGCCTCTGGTGGAGTGTTCTCTAACTCACGGCCCTGCTCACTCCAGGCTACAGATGTGTTAACATCCTGTGGGGAGACGCCGGGCTGCAGCGGCCAGCCATTCCTCCAGCTCAGTGCCACCACTGTGAGGAGTCGCTACCGTCACCAATCTGTCTGGGACTCCAAGTGCCATTGCGTCTGCAGAGTGCCCCTCTGTTTGTTGCTTCCCGTTCATTAAACGTGTTCAGGAACAGTGCGCGCTCCTCGGGAGACTCTGCAGCCCTTGCTTGGCCTGGTTGCTCCCTGTGTGTTCAGGTTGTCCAGGGCAAGAGACTTAGCAAATGCCAATCTAGACTTCCATGTCACTGACTGAACTCACTCTTCAAAGCTAAAAATAAGAAACAGCAGGTGTAACAACAGTGGACGTTCTCAGGCCTTCTTACGTCACTTCCGTCTTCCTCTTGTTACCCTTACTTTACTTAAGCTTCCTTCCTCTGTAGTTATTCCCTTAGCATACGCCTCCCTTCCTGTTCGCCCAGGGCTTCTCCACCTCCACTGCGAGGTTTCGAATGAATGCTGATTCTGCCACTGCACTGTCCAGGCTGGAGCAGTGAGTGCCCCTCGCCAGAGGGGGTCAGGGAAGGTGAGAGACCTGGCCCACTGTCGGTGAGTTGCCTTCTGCAGACACCTCAGTCTGACTTGGCATTTCCTCACATTTGTGCTGCATTAGCATAACAGTCCCCTGTCTTCATAACCCACTTCAGAAACCTAAACAAACAGCCATTGAGATTCTTAAGACTGTGGACAAGTGTGTTTAAGGGGTGTGATTAAAACTACAGTTAACGTGCCATCCAATGGGAAGGCAGCCCTGTAAAAGGGTGAAGCTGTGTCCTCCTCCACCTGATTCACAGGGTCCAGCACTGTGAACTTCTGGCTCCTCCCCAAGTCAAGATGACCTTGAAGGGTGTTTCAAGTCAATTCAGGACCCTAAAGACACTCACGAAAGGACTTCCAGAACTGCTTCAGAAAGTGACAAGGTGATGGGATGAGTGTGCTGAAAATAAGCACATGTAGTTTGAAAGAAACTAACAGCAATGTGTTTTTGACTCCAATAATTATTTTAAATTTAAAATTCACTGTAGTTTCTATCATACTTCATAATACCACTTGTGGCCCCTGCATATTTTCTACGTTTATTTGTAAGTTTTCAAGTTGTGATACTGAGTTCCCACATTCTGTCTGCACCAAGCAGGGAATGCAGGGATGGTAATGTCTTGCCCCAGCCAGGGTGACATTGTTTAATAATGTAGGTCAGCTGAAAAGCAACACAATACCACAATCTTCAAACCCTAAAATGAATAGCCCCATACATGACTGACCAACACACAGTCCTGGGAATCAGCCCTTTATTTTGGTGTGTGTATTTAAAAAGTAAATAAGAAAGCTTTAAATGTTAAATAGACTTTTTCCTGTGAACCACTGCTGATTTGAATTTGATATTCATTATAAACAAATAATAACAATGATATGTTATACTTATGGTAAAACTGAACAGAAATGTAGTAATATAGCTTACTACTTTTGAGCTCTTAAATGGTGATGCTTAAAGTGTACTTTTATTTAAAGCCCTTCCATTATGAGAAAAGTTATATGATAGTGATAGGAACTACAGTCAGACTCCTTTCCATTATAAACTTCCCCAAAGAATTCTACAGACAAAATAAGCAAAAGCCATATGGTTTTGTTGAAATAGCATTGACTATTTAGTTGCTCACTGCCTATTTAGAAACTGCAGTTTTTTTATGTGTTGGTACAAATGAAATGATAAATTGCACTTTGCCTCAAACAATTGCAATAAGATTTCACAGGCACAAGCATGACAGTAAAACCAGGGCTCTGTTAGGTGAAAGCTATCAGTGTCTAATATTTATATTGATAAATATGGAATATTTACATGTATGTTCATATATTTAACATCCTCCCAAATCTAAAAAAAACCATGAAATATGAGGTAAAACTGGAAATCAATCTGAAACTAACAAAATATACATATTAGCTGCCTTATGTTAATTGGGTCATTTCAGTCTCATTTTATATTGGCTCTAGCTAAGGAAATACCCAAAGAGACACATGAAGCTACTATTACATTATCTGATAATAACAAGCATAAAATTCTACATGTGCATTTGGCTATAGTAAATTTATTTTTGTTGTTCTTCAAAGCCCTGAAATTATGCTGACCCAAAGCATATAATCTACACGTATTCATTTAAAGAACCAATTAATACTAAGCCTTCTCAGGCTACCTATATTAAAGACCTAATGCAAATGGAGTACCTCAAATCACTGCCTTAATAATTAAATAATTTATAACAATAGCATAATATTTACTAGCAATAGAGTTCAATAAATGCCTGTTTTAAACTCAAAAATATGTGATCACAGAAAATCAAGGAGCCTTCTTCTCCAAGAGAAATTTACAGGTCAGAAGAGTTCTCTCATGTACATCCATGTGAGTAAATATATTTATATACGTTTACCTTCCGTAAAAAAAGAGGATGAGGCATATGAATTGTGCACACCCTGTTATTTTAACCTTACACACCACACAGAAATGGAACAGCTACATCAATTTTTCAGGACCGATGCACCCTCATGGTTAAATTATGGAAGGGAAATACTGTCAAGTTCAAACATGCACATGTGAATGTCATTCTAATTACGGAGAAAGAAATTAATACCACCAAACACAAAGCTCAGAGATGTACGCTGGAACGGAGAGGTGTAACTGTGACAGCTGGCAGGACCTCTGTTAGCAGATGAGGGTCCCGGATGACAGGAAGTGGGAGCAGTCAGAAACCCAAGGGTCCGACATGGAGACCTCCTGACCTAAGAGGGAGGGCCGGGAGGCGGTGCGCGACAGGACCTCCCCACAGACGTGGCCGGAGGGAGCACCTCGACGAACGCAGAGATCATGTTTCTTGCTGTTAAAGTGCCTTGCTAACTCGCAAGCACAACACAACCCTGAGGCATTTTAAGTGTCAGATGGGCATGTGTTTTTGAAAATAAAACATAATTTCTAAAAATTTAGCGTTGTGTCAAAAATTTGTTTTTTAAATGAAAAAAATAGAAGATCAGGGAATAGAGACGTTTGAGATGAGTTAGTTGTCAGTAAAATGATTACCACTGATGAAATTAGAGCAGCATCTTTGCTGTCCCCATAGGGACTTGGATGAAGGGAACTCAGTGGGAGACACTGGTTTGTGATTTCTTAAGAAACTTTGCCCCCAACCCACGTCGCCCTCAGCTGCTGGTCGAAACCCTCAGCTCTGCTCCATGGTGCTCACACATTTACGGTGTAGCTATCATGTGATATGCTGGAGTTGACGTTCCCTTAAATCAAATTTACAAGGGAAGTAAAATTCCATTTATCTTAGTTGGCTCTTTCTCAATTTGCCGATTTGCATACACTGTTTTAACAAAGAAATCAGTAGTGAAGAGAAAAATTTTGGAATCATCGAATGACTGAGAATAACCTTTGAACAATGTCCTTTAAAAAAAAACCTAGGAAAGTGATCAAAGTCATTGGTCACCGTGCCCACACGTGGCCTAGGGCACGCACCACAGCAGCGAGGGGAGAACAGGCAGGGGCTGCGGGCAGTTGGCACAGGTGCAATCCAGCTAGATCAGCACGATAGTGCCTTGTCCTTCAAAATCACATTTCAGACATATTGATTCTAGTTTCTAGAGGTTGAGTAAAAAGAAATCTGTAAGTATCAGAATGAAAGTGCACGTTCACCTGTAGAAATGCTCCATTACATCAAATCTGCATCTGTGCATTGCGAAGATTCTAGCTAAAGCAAAGAGACCTGTGGTTCTGCTCACCAGTGTGACCAGTACACCACAAATATCCAGGGACGCAGGCCTGACTTCTCAGTAGGGTTATCCAGTAGTAAGCGCTCAGCCATTGAAATCTAGCTGGGTAAAACCCAGCACTTAAGGTCCTTAGCAGTTTGCAGCACATTAGTGGAAGAAGATGGAAGTCACAGGTGTATCAGCTGCTTTAGTGATGGCCATTATAAATCCTATAAAGAGCATTGCACAGGCTTTGTCAGTACAGCACAGACGGGGGCCAGATTCCTCGCTTTTGAGTCTCATCTGCCGCCTATAATCCGTGTGATTCTGGGCTAATTATCTAAGCTCTATGTCGTGTCATGGGTTCCTCATCATAGTCGGTGCAACAATAGTCGTGTTCTATCTTACCGTGAAGATTGAATGACACAATGCTTTAAAAAAACTTGAAACAGTGCTGCAAGCAGCAAACACTAAAACTGCATGCTTGAAAAATAATAGCTTTAAAAATAGCACATGCTATAAAATTTCAAGATCGCAGAGTCCATTTAGAGAGTCAGGAAACACCCTTCCACAAGCACACACTGGAATGAAGGCGGATCCATTTCCTTAGCAGCAGAGCCACTGTTCCTATCTGCTGAGTCAGGGAGCTCACTCACAAGGGCACACAGCACACAGGGTGCAAAGAAACTGCAAGTACACAAAGCCACACACGTGTCACACATCTATCGTCATGAGAGCATCAGAGCCGTGATGTGGAAGCACACACTCAGCTGTTTGCACAGTGTGGACTGTCTTTGGGACGCTCATCATTTTGCAACAAAGGAGACTCCACCAGGGGACTCTGGCAGGCGAGCGGGAGGGAGCTCAGAGACAGAGGCCTCTAAATGCCCACCGAAGGAGCGAGGGACCTTTCCCTGTGTTACTGGCCTGCGAGACAATGGCTTCAGTATTTGTCAATACAAAATAGATAATTATCTACAGACCCTGGGTGCATCTGGCTTCAGGTCTGTAGATCAACCTAACAACTTGGATGTTTCTGAGATAAACCTATAAAGAAGAATTCAAAGGCACACACTTCCCAGGGGGACCTGGGGTCACTAGGTACAGGGAAGATGCCTTTTCAAGGCAAGAACAGTAGAGCAAGTTTGAGAAGCAGCACAGAGCACATGGCATGTGGTACATGGCACTGGGCACACGGCACAGGGAAAACAGCAAAGGGCACATGACACAGGGCACAGGGCACACAGGACAGGAGAAAAGGCACATGGCAGAGGGCACACAGCACTGGGCCTGCTGGAACCCAGAATCTGCTGTGGTCCAGTGGACTGTGGCAGGACACGAAATTCCAAGAGAGAATGCCCACACCCAGGCAGGGCCCTGGTGCCCACCCGGACCACGGGTGATTCCAGAGCTCCCTGCTAAATGCAGAGCCACTGCTATGCTGGCCCTGTCCTGCCGTGGCCAGGCACTCTGGGCTAGGCTTCTTTTTTGTCATATTGAGTGCAAAGAAGAAAATCGTGCAATTCATTCATGTATTTTGATGACTGTTTGGTAACTTTCCAGCAGCATAAGAACAAAACCCGTGAAGAGTACCAAGAGTGCCAGTCTGTGAAGTCAAATGTGCCCTATCTCAGCTTTCCAGGCACTGAAGTTTCCCAGTTACTGACCGTCAGGGTCCAATTCCACAAAGTGAGCTAATGCACCTCATACTAAGAATAAACATTATCCCTCCACAATGCAACATGACCGATTTGGCTTCTGTATAGACGTTTGCTCAACCCAGAAAGGACCAAGTCTACATTCTCTTAAAATCCTCGAGAATTCTGTAATGTTTCTTTGCTCTTTTATGTACTTATAGAATTAAAAATGAGTTGCACTGCAACATTTTGAGGGCATTTTGAAGTTTAGTCAGAGAAAAGTTAATACTGCACTTCAACCCAGTACGCAATTATGGGAGAGATTTAAAAATGAGTTTTAAAGAATATTTATAATTCTCTCCAACTCATACAATGGAAAGAACACCAAGGAAGCAAGGAGATTGTGCTGGAAAGCCTAAGCATTGAGTGGCTTTCAGGAAATGTCCTCCTATCATGGAAATTAAGGAACTATAAGTTCAAAGCACAAGCAGAGCAATGTGCTGCTGCAGGACCGGGCAGTGCGCTGGCCTGGGCGAGGCCTGCGTGTGGGAGCTTGCACAGCTGGCTCTGAACGCGCGCTGAAGCGCTTTGCAAGTGGCTGTAGCCTTTTGAATGCAGACAACAGAATGAACTATTCCTGCTAATCAGAGACCCAACAGTTCTGAAAACGGAGTTTGGCACCACAGCACGACAGCTAGTTTGTACTTCTTTGGGTTTTATCTCATCTAAAGGTGAAATATATATGATAGTGAGAAGTACTTCCTAGTGACATGGTGATTTAAAGCAAATTGAAATGTGATTCCCGGCAGGACGCACAATGTTTAATTAAAAGATGTAAGACTAAAGACATTAACACATAAATCTTAAAATACTCAAATTGCACATAATTCTTTCAGAGGCTACTTTGGCAGTCAAGGCTAATTTTTAAGTGGTGTGAAATGTGACTCCAATGACCCAGAAAAAAGCAGTCGGATTTCTGGGTGTGACCCTTGTCCTCAGCTCCTGTCCCTGCCCAGTGCCTCTCTTTGTGGAAGCCCAGGTTTCCGAGGTCAGATGGAAGGAGCAGGAGGGCCTTCGCTGCCCTGGATCACACCCACTGATGGGGAAACCACTCATTCAGCCTGGGAGGTAAGCACGAGGGGCTTCGTTCTGGGAGTGAGTTGTAGCATTAACTATTGTTAGATATGATCATGAACATTTATTTATGGATACGGTGACAGCTTGGTCAATGAACAACGTGTCTCTGCAGAAAATTCGGTTTGCAAACAAAAGCGTCTGGCAAAATTTTGCTTCTGTTCACAAACCCTGCACCGGGGGATGAACGTTACCGTGGCCATCTTCCCCACCCAAACACAAGCGCAGTCTTCTTCCCTAAAATCATAAAAGTAATTAAGGTCATAAACTGAGGGATTGTTGTAGTTTATCTGAGGCTAATGGTTTCATGAAAACGTATTTACGAGTAGTTAATTTGACACTATGTTTGGCGAGTCAGGCAGAATTAGGTAGAAACTTTGAGTCGATTTCTTCTGTAGTTCACTGAAGTTTAGGGTTCTATGAATCCTACTGTTATTGCTTGTCTAATAAACCTAAAAAGTAACAAAACAAAGCCACTTTAAAATAAATTCTAAAAATTGACCCTTTATAAGACAAAAGCATAAGCAACCAACAACTTTCACATGGTGTTTACCAAGGAAAGAAACGCAGGCTGTGTTTTCACTGGAGAGAGACGAGATGACCTCAGTGTGCCTAGGGATCCAGAGGGAGGTGAGGAGATGGCCAGGGACTACAGGGTGTGCGCAGGTCAGCGGACAGCAGGGAGCTTGTGCAGGGACAGGTCGAGGACCACATAGAACAGCAGCTGTGCTGGGTCCCCTCCCACCTCCCAGTCTACCTGTGGTAGCCACGCAGTGGTGGGCGGCCAGACCACCCCGCACAGGGCTGGAGACAGGAATCAGTTTCTGCTCCTTGCTGTGATATTTGGTGCTAATTACGCAGGAAGGAAAATCTACAGGAAGCTGGGTTGCTTTCAAGAGGAATTTTTTCACAAGCCCCAGAATTATGAGCCAGTCTGACCTCAGAAAAGCAACCCAAGGACCCAGAGGCTGCTCACATCCAAGGGCTTCACAGCTGTGAACGCCTGCGCTTACCCGTGGGTCACACCTTCCTGTCTGCTTTCTAATGTACCTGAACCATGAAAGTGCAGGCGAGAATGTAAGTCTACCAGAGTATGTTTCCATGAAAAGTAAAAAGAAATTCACAACATTTTTCTAAAGAGAGCATTATTGATTGTATGAAATTATATTACAGATACTCCATCAATATAATTGCCATCAACCCACCTGCAGTACCACAGGCCATGCAAAGTCCCGTGGTAAGTAGAGAGTTCTGCAAAGCTTCGGGTGTACCAGTCTATAAAAGGACACTTCAGCCTATTTAATGGGTCCAAATGTGACATTATCCATGAAAACCCTCACACTGTTGTCCTTAGACCTTGTTTACAATGAGATCTACTGGGATGGGATAAATGGCAATACACAAAGTAAATGTTTAACTGTAACCTTCCATTCATATGTTAATTAATACATCTAGCATTAAAGAAAAATTTTGATAAATACTGGAGATTAAACTGACACCTAAAGACAATGTACTAATGTAGGACTTGGTAAAACAGCAAGCTTTGAAAAATATTACAGATTATTTGGCACAAGATGCATAGACGAAGCCAGACCTAAACCGTGTGAATTTTACAGTTTTGTGGAATGTATGCAAATTTTCTCTAACGGGAGCTAGTACAGTGCGTCAGCTGAGAGCTGACCAATGCGGGCGGGTCCAGCTTTACAAAGGCCCAGGGTGTCAGGAGGGCTCAGGCAAGGCTCAGTAGGGCTCAACATCCCCACTGGACAGCTTCACCTCTGCAGCTCTGGGGAGATCAGGGCTGCACCGACACCTCCAACCTCCCCAGGCTCTGCCCTGGGAGAAACACTCACGGACCACCGTGCAGGATGCAAACCGAGGCCAGAGAAAGGGAGGGAGAGAGAGAGAGGAAGGCAGGCCACCGGCTCACCGCAGCCTGCTGGCCAGCAGTGCTGGGAGCACTGGGGCTCAGACAGCTGTGCGCACAGCAGTGATTCCTGCCGTGGGAGTTTCAGGGCCCTCCCTGGACTCCAGGCTCACATCCAGAGAGCCATCTGTAAAGGCAGACATGGGGGCTAAAGCCCTGATTCCTGTGGATCCCTCAGAACATGGAAGGTATTTGTCACTGCTCAAAAAAGTATTTCAAACAAGAGAGGTAGAGGACTCTGGGATTGACACGGAGTATTATAGACTGAGCAAGACAAGCAGAGCTGGTCCATGGAAGGTGAGCACATAAACCTATACTTAACTTCTATGAATTAAAATTTAAAGTTCACATAAAGATACATGTCCTTTAACACGAAGGAATTCAGAGCTTATTACTCCCCGTGTCTATGAGAACAGATGCTGGGAGACTCACATAACGACACTGGGGACTGCTTTAGACTTAGAGCGTTGGCTACTTGAGCAGAAATTTTTCACTACAGCCTCAATTAAAAACATACACAACAGAACCTGAGTAAATAGGAGGCGACAACTAACTCAACAGCTGAAAATGTAAGTCCTGCAAACACTCACTGGTGAGACACAAGCAGGCGGAAGATTAGTTCAGCAGGGATCTGCCCACTCTGCCCTGGAAAGTGCATCTCCCAAAGTGTGCATCAGCAAAGGCTGCTACCAGAGCTGTCCACATGGAAATAAAAAGATGAAGCCAGCAGAGACAAGACGAAAAGCCATGTGAAACATTCGCCAAGATGATACTGGTTTCATAAAACGCACATTCTGCTTGCAGTTAAAAATCAAAAGGCCATTTAAAAACATGGAGATCAGTCACTTAGTAATTGTGGTCCCATTAAAGTGCAGGTTCCAACTAATGATGAGAGAAGAGAAGTCAATATCTAGACCTCAATTGCAAGGGGAGTGGCAGATATGCAGAGGACAAACAGAGGTAAACAATCTCAAGCACCACTATAAGCCAAAAAACAGAGACACAAACTAAACCAAAGCTAACCTTGACCATAAACTTAACCCATAAACCTACCACGCACCATGACTGGGACACTAACCTTAAACAATAACCCTGAGCCTCACTCTGACCCTAACACTAAGCCCTAACCCTAACTCTAACCTAACGCTGACCCTAACTTACCTCCTAAACCCAACCCTGACCCTGACCCTGACCTTAACTGTAACCCTAACCCTAAGTAACCCTAAGCACTATCCCTAAACTAACCCTGACCCTAACCTAACCCTGGGCCTATCCCAGGTGGAGTTCCCGAGGGCTCCAGGGCACATAAACCCAGGGCTCCATGCTGTTTGCCATTCTCTCACAACAAAATTTGCAATTTTGTCTCAACTGCCCTCATCTACAAAAGGCATCACAGAAAAGTCGGCAGCAAAGACCTTCTGCCTGGAGGCACATTACATAGCTCAACAGCTGACTCTAGAACAATGGTTCACATAGCAAAGGTGTCTGTCTGTTACCACTCTGCAGTTACTGCTATCAGTCATGAGGATGACTGGAGAACAGTTTTAACAATAGGGTCATAAACCACTCCTTCACACCGCCCACCCACGTGACAGGAGGCACTCTGGCCTGCGGCTCCGGGAGGCCAGCTGCAGCCCCCCTCTGCTGTCCCTGGACATCCATCAGCTACTGCGAGGATGCTGCCACATGCTGGCAGGGAGACACTGACCACCACGGGACCCAGTGCCATACTGCCCAGCGTGGCTGCAGAGACTGCCCTCAGCTGTGGGGCTGTCTGGGGGTTCAGCCCCAGCTGGGGTGCACTGTAACCTCCAACCTCTCCTGGATCTGCCTTGGGAGAAGCACCTGTGGGCCACAGTGCAGGGTGCAAACTAAGGACCAGAGAGAGAGAGAAAGAGAGACCACCGTCTCATCCCAGCCCACTGGTCAACAGTGCTGGGGCCTGGGGGCTCAGACAGCTGTGTGCATGGCAGTGACTTTCCTTGACTTCAGGCCCCAAGGGGTCATTTGTGAAGGCAGACGTGGGGAAGCCGCTGCTCAGATCCCTGTTGTCCCTCTCGGGATGTGACCTGGCTGTCACACCCGCATGATACACTCCCTTTAGGAGTCTGCTCTGCACGCACTGCTCTGACCCCACTTTCCAGGTAAGAGTGTCTTACTGACCACAGGCACCACATGACTAGAGCTTGAGACTGCAGACTTCTGGAAGCTGAAGTTAGTTGTGCGCCTTTCTTGTCTGAAGTACTTTTTTGAGCAACACCATGCGCCTTACATGTTTGGAAATGCTTCAGTGTTTGAAAAGAAATTTTATAAGTGAAGTTGCCAATTAACATGCATCTTTACTCAGATTTTGGAAGTCTACATCTCGACAGGAAGTAGCCTCTGGTGAAGCTGGCATGGATGTGTAAATGCATGGCAGGGTGTCTCATAAAACCCTGTGTCACTGTCAGGTCTTGGAATACAGGCCCACAGTGAATGAAGTGATTCACAAGAACATTTATCCCACGATGGAGCGTGCTTAGTGTGTCCTGCTGACTGCAATGCAGTGTCACCCGAAGGTGTCCAGGTCTGTCTGCTCCCCTCTGCTCAGACCCCACGCCCCAGCAGCTCCGTTGCTCACAGTGCAGTGGATGTTAAGGACAGTGGCTGCGGGGAGGGCTTGTGTGTGCCCCATGGACAGGCCACCAAGGTCCCAAGTGTGAGAGCGCACAAGACAGCTGATGACGGAGGAGGCACCAGGGAGAGCCGTCTCCAGGGCCCACCGCGGCACCTGTGTCCCCACAGCAGCACTAGCAACTAGCATTTGCCTGTTCAGCAGACAGAGGCCACAGCCCATCTGTGGGAGAAGGGGCAGCTGCAGTGTCCAGCAGACTGACACCCACACTCTGGCCCAGTGAGACAGGAAACACGATAGGCAGGGCGTGTGCACCCAGCTCAGCAGAGGCCGCCTGCGTGCTGCAGCTGTCGGGGACAGGGTGACATTCCTGCCACCAAGGGAGGTGGGGGACAGACCCCAGATTGAAGGGATCCAGGTGCTGCTGAGAGTCCAGGGTGGCAAGAGTGTGAAGCTGACATTTCAAGAAGCTTGGCTCAGAGCTCCCGGGAAGTAGAGTTCTGCAAGGGATGGAGCACAGTGGGTTAAGGAGTTGGGCAACAGGGCCTCCCAGGATGCAACGCGATGAGGGAGCTCGCCCAGCACAGCGGACTGTGTTTCCCACCTACACACACACACCTGCGCGCCTTCAGCCAGCAGGTCACATGCACACGGGCCAGGCATGGAAAGCTAGGGCTGCAGGTCCATTCCAGGTTCACCTTCCCAGAGTAAGCCTTCTCTAAGTTTCACATACTTCCTGAATAATATGATTGAGGTTGTCAAGGTGTCGTGAACATTCCAGTAACTTTCACAGAGAAAAGTGTGTCATTGTCAGCTTGCTGCTGCTCAGGAGGCCTGGAGAGGACGGGTCACGACAAACACTGAGCAAAACAACAAAACTGTTGCCGCGTCAGGGTTAGGTCTTCGAAATCTGACAGCGGTTCCTGAATTTCATCCCCCAGCCAGCACTGGTTCTCCTGGTGCTGACTGCAGAGTGATTGTGGGAATTATAATTATGGAATAAAGAAAACGTCCAAGGCGTACTTCAACTAAGACAAGTTCAGATACTTGGGAGTGAAATGGCGGGGCTGCTCTCCAGTTTGACATTGGCGTGAGCCGTGAAATGAGGGACATACCAAGTAGCTCCTCAAATATCTGCCACTAGACGGGACACAGGCTCCAACCGCAACAGTGCCTTGTCACTCTCTAATGGGCAGTAATTATAAGTTAACAGTGCCAGGCAACATCTATCCACAGTTTTTATTATGATTTCAGTGGCAGTGAATTGAGAGAATGCCACTTTCTCTTGTTTTCCCTTTGGCATTAATTTTTTACCAAAGTAGTCATAAATCTCCTAGAATTTCTTGGAAGAAAAAGAGAGAAATTTAAGAAAACAGAAAACTAACCTGCAACACGAGGTCCGTTTGTCCAAGTACTTAAGATAACAGGACGAATTCCCCTGTCCAAATGCAGTATTTTCCGTGACACACGGGGAGCCATTCTGGAGTGTCCGGAGAAGGTCAGCCCACCAGGGCCAGGCCAAGTACCAGCCCGGGAAGAGGTGTTTCCAGCTTCCTAAGGCCAACCACTGCATGGTGTGCACTTTGCCAGCCACATGAAACAGAGTTAAGGGAGACCACGGAGCACAGGGGACCCAGGCCCAGATGCACATGAACTTTAGATTTCCCGTCTGGTTTACTTTCATCTGGGCATTTTCCTGTCTCTTTGAATTATAACTTTATTTTATTATGTGCCATTTTAGAATTGCAAGCCTATATCTAGATATTAGGCCTGGAACTCATGCCATGAATGTGGAAAAATAGACACATTAAGCATTGCAAAGGGAGCCCTTTATTTTTATAACAGTTTTCCCCTAAGCGTACATGTCTATCCAAGCCACCCGTGGAAAACAAGTGGAATGATTTTTGTGTGCACCTTACCTTTCATGTGAGAATATTTCACATCATTTTTCAAGGTTTTAATAGACAAAGAAAAAAGTATGTTCAGAAATTGAGTTTAGATATTAAAATTATCCCTTTATGACTTTTGAAGAACTTATAAATCCATTTTGGACCTGAAACACAATTATTGCATAATTAGGAAAGAAAGGGATGGTGGGAGTCTTGCCTTAGACCCCAATGCACCTGCCTCCAGGGTCCACACCTTTGCACGCGCGAGCTTCTGAGTGTGACCAGGAAGTGAGACCAGCTGCTCACCAAGGGTGGAGCAGAGGCTTCTGCTGCACCACAGAAGACGCCGACCTACCGTCTGCAGCCATAGCGCTTCCTGCTTGTTCTGTGCACCCGGGTCCACAGCACAGAAACCCGCCGGGAGCACCTGCTGAACAGCCCTCGCCCACAGTCCAGGAGAAACTCTGCTGGGGACCTGAACACTTCAGGAGGAGATTCCCCTCCCCCTCAGCCTCCAGATGAGGGTCATCTGGTCAACACCTTCATGGCAACCAGGTGAGACACGCAGTGTGACCCTACACCGAGATCCACCAACGTGGCTGGAGCAGGGGCTGCCTAGCGCTCCGGGACAGCACCCTTCTGAATGTCTGCAGAAATGACCAGTGAGGAGGCCTGCAAACTGACCCCAGGTGCTGATGTCACCACGCAGTGGGCGTGGATAGAATGACAGAAGGAAGGAGGAGGCTGGTCTGTGGCTGCAGAGCACAGTTCTGCTGGACCAGGCACGTGTTTTCCTGCCATTGCCTGTGGACACCAGGCTCTGGAATCTTCAGCCTCTCAGTATAGATTTGTATCAGTGACCTTCGGGCAGCGTCCAGAACTTTGGTCTTGATCTCTCTTTTTCTTGGGCAAAGCAGCTACTGGTCACATGGCTCACCAACACTCTGGTCTTTTCCACTTCCGATCCTTTAAATAATACCCCATGCATAGTTCCTGTCTGTCTGTCTGTCTATCCATCCACTCATTCATCCTATCCATTTGGTTCTTGCAGAGAACTCTAACCAAAATAGGCAGAAAACTAGCCCCCAGGCTGCCTCTGAACTCCTGCCCATTGGAAACTGTGTGGTGGTAAATGCACACTGTTCTAAGCCCCTGTGCTTTTAGTAATTTATTATATGCTTTAATAACTTTTATTACTTCCATGTAAAAGTTAACTACCAGTATTGTTTTCAGTAGCACAGATTGATTACGTTTCAGTTTTGAAGGTTATGAGCCCAATATGGGTCTTGTCTGATAAAAACAGTCCTCACAGGAGAAATGACATTAGCCCTCTCTGGAGGCCTGGGGAGAATTCCCCTCCTACTGGGCCGGGTTTAGTGCAGCTTTCAGGACCACAGCCCCATGTCTTCGCTGGCCTTTGGCAGAGGCCCATTCTCAACCATTAGAGGCTTCCGCCCTCTTCGGTATCACAGCTCCCTCCTTCCCGTTCATGGCCAGCAGGGGTGGACCATGGGCCCAGGTGACATCACCATGACCCATTCTTCTGCTTCTTTCTTCTGCTTTAAAGAGTTCGTGTGTTTAGATCAGTCCCACCAGGATATCCAGTGCCATGGCTACATTGGCCCCTTGATGTACCTGTAAGTCCTCTCCTGCCTGTAAGTACCTACCCGAGGATCACGTGCACACTTGGAATGTGGCTGGTCACAGGCGACCTCCACTGAGGTTTCACAGGTTCCTAAGATTTGGTTCATGCTAAATCGTGGTTATTCTCCATTGAGTTAATTAACTTGGACTTTAACTTCTGCAATGTTTATTCTAGGCTATTTTTCATCATGAAGATATTTCCTTCACTGCTGAATTTAACAATTGTTCACTGAGCACTTTCGCTGTGCTCCACCGTGACTGGAACATGAAGGCCAGGCAGGAACTGTGTTCTCGGGCAGTAGTCAAGCAGAACAGAGCTAAGGTATCATCCACTCTTATCAGACAATGCCAGAGTAAAAGCCGTGGTGTCTCCCATGGAGACCAGCATGACTTCAGAGTAATCTCCAGGCCACTTCACACATCTAGATATTATATCTAATTGAGGAAAATTAGCACAGATTATCATGATAGCAAATGTTATTTATCAATGTCCTGGATCATCGGGTACACAGATACTTGGTCAAACATCGTGGTAAGCATTTCCATGGGAGTTTGGAGGCTAAGATGAATATTTAAACTAATGGACTGAGTTGAGTAGATTTTCCTCAGCAATGTCAGTGGACTTCATCCAGATAGTGCAAGTCTTAAATAGAATAAAAGGCCAGCTCCCCCAGAGTGAGAGAATGCTGTTGAATGGACTTCAAAACAGAACAATTCATTCATAGATATCTGTTTCTTTGTTTCAATTGGTTCAGTTTTTCTAGATTTTCCTGACTAGTACAAGTATGATCCATCTATCCATCCACCCACCCTTCCATTCATCCATTTGTCCATTCATCCATCAAGTCCATGAGCAATTATATTGTACTCATTGGCTTGACTTTGAATATAGAGTGATAAATAATTCATTCCAACTGCCCTCAAGAATATCACAGAACTGCGGAGACCAACTGTCCAGTGATGGATTATTTAGACTCAAGTTTCCCTGAAGGGCAGAGCAAGGAAACTCGGAGACGTGACAGCTCAAAAGTGGTATAGACGATGCTTTGAGTTGACCCTTTTATGATGACCAGTGGTCAGGAGACCTTCCCAAGAGAGGAGCAGAGAAAGTGAATGAGGTGGGGTTCAGGGCATCATGTTCCAGAAAACATCCCCTGCTCCCTGCTGCAGGAGGGGAGCTCTGCACCCTGAATGCTGCAGCCCAGAGGGGAGGGTTTCCATACCTCACGGCAGCCCCACGTGCTGAGCCAGGACCGGAGCTCCTGTGCTGCGGGCGGAGGGACGGTCATGAGTTTGAGGAGCTGAGCCCGGGTTGGCGCTGCAGAGAGCTGCATCTGCGGCTGAATAAACTCGGCTTTGCAGAGCAACAAAGGACAGCGTTCTCTGTGGAGCGGTGAAGCGGGCAGGGGAGGGTGGGAGATCTGTCTGCGGCGTGGGCTTGAATGCAGAGTCTGGAAGCACCCTGTGAATGGGTAGCACCCCGTGACGCAGACAGCTTGCCTTTCCAGAGGAGGTTTTAGACCCGCAAGGAGTGCACAGGTACCAGCGAATTTCAGTGAAACTGGGTTTCTTTGCATTCTGCACATTTTGTGTGCAGTTTGAAACATTATTCTCTAAATGAGTCCATAAAATTTATCAGAATGGGAAAAAAGTTCAAATAGTGCATAGGAATGGGGCCCACAGTGCTATCACCTGTATCACACCCCGAGTGAACTGAAGCTGTGTCTTCCTGTCTTGACTTGGGCTGTGAGGATTTCCCCTGCGTTTGTGCCTCTTTCCCACAGCACTGTTCTCCTTCCCCTACTGTGATTCTGTCTCAGAGGAATTGAGCTCACTTCAGGGCCCAGTTACAGGGAGGTCTCTCCCACCATGGTGGGGACATTGTGGCTCCTTGGGGCATGGAGCAGCCAGAGCAGAGGGGACAGCACAGGTGCTTGGACATGAATTCTGCGCGAAAGCTCATGAAGTCTCCCCATCCCTGGGATGGCAATACTGCAGAGCCCTGCCCTGCACGATGCGTCCTTCGATCCACCCAGGAATCTACTACGACATCATCAAAACTGCATCTGGGATCAGACGCAGTCTGGGTGGGAAAAGGTTGACCTCGCAGCTTTTTTGCTGTGATCATTGATATGCAAACCACTGGGAGACTTTTCTGACTTTAAGCTCTGTGTCTGAAATCTGGTGCCAAAATGCATCAGTGCCTTAATACAGACGGGAAGCAAATTACAGAGAAAGGAATAATGGGTCTGCTGTGGGCTGCAGTTGTCAAGTTCTACAATTCTATTGCATCTCTGCTTCCTGGAAAAATCGAATTAAAAAGATAAATAAGAATATGATGTAAAATGTCAATTGTCATTCAAATGTAGGCCTTCAGCAGTCTGGAATGCTGCCTGCCACCTGATAGCTCCTGGAAGATGGAAGCCCATTCATCTTTGGCTCTTTCACAATGCCTCAAAGTTTGCTACCAAAAATCACAAGTCCCCTCCAAAGTTCAGCATAAGCAGCTTGCTAATGCAGCGCTACTTCTGTGGATCAGATGCTTTGATCCTCTTAAAATATTTTTCAGGCATTCAAGACTCTAGGTTGACAGGCTATTTGGATGGAAAACTGAATGACTTTTGTAGGTTTGCACCACAGAACCAACATAAGAAAACTTCTTCCTTCACAATGGTTCAACTGGCAATTTTTAGGCAATCCATGCAAGACAAAATATAAATTTGGAGCCCAAAATGGTTCCTATGATTTGTAACTAATGTGAAGAAAAATGAGCTCACGATAACCTTACTCATGAAAATTCAATGCTCCTGGGCCTTCTGAAGATTGTCCTGGGGTGCCATGGATCTAGTCCAATTATTAGATTTGTATGCATACAAGTAATAATGTTTTAATTTTTCTGATAGTTTATTTAAGGTCAAGATGTATCAGTGAGGTTCCTTTATCACTGTATTCTCAAATTACAAATGCTCCTTTTTGCAAAAGGAAGGAAGGGCAAAACATAATAGTTTACATGCATGGTTGAGTCTTTGGTGCGTCTCTGCCCTCCCTCAAGGCCACTGCTCATGAGGCTGAGATGTCTTCCAGGAGGCTCCCAGGGGTGGCTCAGGGTCAGAGGCGTCCTCCGTGTGTGGGAACCAGGGAGACCCTAGATACCCTGGCCTCAGCCTGTAGCATTTACTTAGAAACAGCAACAACAAAAACAACAATAATAATAATAATAAACCCAGGGTGCAAACTCAGCCATTTCCTCATCTTGCCGAGTTCCCAACACACGGGAAGAAACAAAGCCATGGGAAGGGCCAGCAGCCTCTTAACCCTCACACGAAGCTTGTTTCTGTTTTCTGCTATTTTTTTCCTCTAGAGAAAACATTTCCACCAGGCATTTCTGGGACTGGTAGGGTACCAGCTGTCTGAGCATTATTACTCTTGTAATGACACAAAAAATGGGGCATGTTATTCAATGAATTACATCTTTTTGCCACAATATAGTTAAGTTTTCCTTCATTTACTTCATTTACTGAGGAGGCTTTGGAAAAGCAAGCATCTGCCTGTCCCTTTCCAAGAGCTCAGTAACAATATGTCATTTTAACGTCTTATTTCCTTGTTCTAGTTTTGATTTTTTTTGTCTCCTTGCAGATCATTCTTAGGCATTCTCACTACAGGAATGCAGAGGTTGTAGAAATTTATAGCACGTTCTATTGATTGAGTTTTAGTCAGGTCCTCAATAGCAAATATTTATATTTCAAAAAATTCGAAGTGCTTTTCGTAAACACTTCGTCTTCAGCCGTTCACTTAGTGCCTCTTCCTGCCGTGGTTTGGATTCGTCCCCTGGAATTTGAGTCTTGGGAACACGATCCCCAGTTCACAGGTGACCCGTGTGGGGCTGGGGCTCTGAGCGGTGTGCTATTTACCTGTTGTGCAAACTGAGATAGAAACGCCCCCTCCTGGAATCAGCGAGGCTCCGGGTGTGGCCCAGAGGAGGACGGAAGACCTGCCCTGAGCCCCGGGTGTGAGCGGCCCCATCCACGGGCTTGTAGCTACAGTGGAAGACAGGGAACCACGGAGGCAGCCTCCCCTGGGTTTCTTAGGAGGAGCTCCAGCCTTCAGCTTCACCTCAGGCGGATATGTCTCCTGGCTTCCGGTGCACCCCCTTTGGACTCCCGACACAGACTCGCACGGACACTGCAGTGAGCCCCAGGCCTTCCACTGGACCCTCAGGGTCTCCAGCACACGGATGGCCCTCTGCACTCCCACACCTGGCTCTGCAGACAGCCACTGTCAGCCGAGCCTGTAAATCCTTTATAGTCACCGGCTTCTCCATGAGCCCTGGCTGTGACAGCACTGCCTGGGACCAGACAAAGGAGCGCTCCCCATGGTGGCCCTGGCGTCTTTAGAGGAGGGAAGTCAGAGCTGAGCCCGCAGGCTTCCTCTGCCTTCCCATCAGGGGCCAGGCAGCAGGGCCACTCTCACCGTGAACCATGCAGAGGACAGAGCCACACCCTTGTGTGTCTCCTCCTACAGAGCAGTGAGAAATGAATCTCTTTGTAACTTATCAGCCTCAAAGATTAAAAATAAATAAATTAATTAATTACTAGCCTTGGATATTTTTTAAAAACAGAGAACAACTAGGACAACCCCTACTGGTCATCATGAAATAAAATGACGGGGAAACTGCACTCCCAGACTTTCCAGGAAAAAAGAAGAATCACTGAATCTATGGTACTCAGCTCCACAGGTGCCCTAACTCAGGAGTTACGCAGAGAAAGAATGATGAGCAGGGGAGAATAAAACCTCGGATCCGAGGGTCAGAAGGTGTCTGCGAGAGAGGGAAACACAAGCTCCCACTTGACCTACATACAGCACAGCAGTGGGAAGGAGGGAGAACCAGGAGGCCGAGCAGCTGTGGGGACCCGGGGTGTGGGGGGCTGGAATCGCAGACCAAGAGCTTGCATGCAAGGATGTGTGGGACCTGCCCCTGGGAGGCTGCATTGCAATCCCCAGAACCTGAACCCTCCTAGGCCCAGAGGCCCAGCGGACGTGAGGGCAGGATCTAGACACAGGGGCAGGATCTGGGCGTGGGTGGCATCTGGGATCACACAGCAGGGTGCCACGGGCTCACACAGCTCCCTTGCCATCACCAGGGAAGAGCGGTCATCCTCACAGTGCAGACCACTGCTTGGGAGGTGGAGGGCCCAGCAGGGAAGGCCAGTGGCAGCTGGCAGGAGCTGGAAAGGGAGGACCGGATCCTCGCCAAGAGCCACAGCCAAGGACAGGGGAGTGACACCAGCATGAGCCTGGCCTACTGGGACCCAGGTCAGACGTCCAACCTTCAGAAATGTAAAATAACAAACATGCTTTGGAAGCCACGGCCTCTGTGGTGATGATACACAGCCTCGGCGGAGAACCGATGCATTTCTCTTCTTCCGGCAACGTAAGAAACCTATTCTGAAGGCCAGAAGAGTGGTCTCTTTGCAGTCCCTCAGCCTCCACTGTGCCTGTAGCTGGGTGCAGAGCTCAGCTGAGCCAGAGAGAAGCAGGGGGCAGCTGCGTCCTCAGTATAGGCATGGCTCGGGTAGATCCCGTGCTGGCTTTCGGGGTGCAGCATCCCCCCCCACACACACACACGCACATGCATGATACACAGCCTCTGTCAGTGTTCAGCGTATGGTTTAAAATTCCTCAGCTATGCCACTCAGTGACGCCCGCCTGAGAACCCCAACTTCAAGACCGTCTCCTGGGTTGGCACCAGTGCCTTCTCCTCACTACCCTCTGACAGAGGTTAACAAAACAGCTGACACATGTTTGTTTTTGCTTTTCCCAAATTAAATCTTTTTGCCACTTCTAAATGAGTCAACCAACAACGCCTGATTTCAAAATCCCTTTTAACCACCGGGAAGGAGAGAACCCTAGGGCACAATATTATTGGGACCTCTCTGCCTTCAAGCATTCCTGACAACCTGGAACGGTCTCCGGACTGCCGGATGAACCAAATTCCACTGCCTGGAATACCTTCCTTTCTTCTGAGTGTAGAAGAAATGCCTCACTCTCTGTCCCTCATGCAGAGAAGGCTTCAGCCTGACGGAAGCGCGTGCCTGGGAGGAAAGTAGGTGAAAAAAAAATCACAAAGTGTTTTATGAAAATGTCTCTCCAATTAATTCTAACAGGAGGAATTTATCTCAAATTCTTCTCCCAATGATACCATATAGCTTACTAAGAAACATTGTGAGGTTTGTTTGAAAAGAAAAACATGACTTTACACTAGGGGTTTTTGTTATCAACTCTCATCAATGAAACAGGAAAGAGCTTCAGTGAAGAAACACCAGACAAATAACTTCATTTGGTATTTCTAAATATTTGGTATTTTCACTGCCCATTTAGTTTCGCAAAGGGTCTCTTTGAAAGGGAGCTACTGTGACTCACATGTTCTAAACTGAGGATTACATGACTGAGACACGGTTTCGGGAGACACTTCAGCGTGGACGTGTGTGCCGCACCCTCGCGGCACAGCCCAGCTAGTGTGCATCCCACGCTTACGCAGAGGACCCAGCGAGCCCCTCCCCACACGCAACATCTGCACAGCTCCACCAGCCCCTCGCCTCTGTGATGGTGGTAGCTGTCATGCTGGTGGCACCCGGGGCCAGATAAAGCCGCAAAGACACAGGGAGGCTACCTTCATCTTCCGGCTCTCCAGAAAACCAGCGCTGGGTCTTCCTGTTCTTCACGGCATCTACTTTTGTGTCTTCCTGCTCTGGTCCCTAAAGAGTGTCCTTTCCACCTCCCTGCCCCGGCCTGTGTCCCCAGGGCCTCCTAGCCGAGCCACCAGGAGAAAAACCATGGCCGAGGGTGGGCACACTGTCCTGCTACGTTTACCACACATGGGAATGTAAAACGAGGATTCAGAATATGTCCCAGCACACAATAACTCTTTTAGAACAGGATAGTTAATTTCTCCATTCCTTTAATTTATTTTGAATGATTTTGGACACAATTCATTCTGATATTTTCTATATTTCTACAGCTAACTACTTTGTAACTTAGAGTCAAAGTGTACTTCCACTTGAAAAGATAAAGAACACACAATATTTCATGTAAGTATTATTCCAATTACAAAGTTATGGAGAATCCTTAAAAATGCCTTAGTATAGCAAAGCATGTTTACCAGTTTCTAAGTTGTACAGATACATTCTATTTCTCCACATTTGCAAGAGGGCTGTTTTGAACCCCAGGACACTAACATATGTTCTCTTTTTTTAAATGATCTAAAAATGCTACCACTGGTTAAAATAAAATAATTTACACATGCAAAGACAAACAAGATTATAAAATGATATAAGCGTGAGTGAAGGTGAAAATTATGTGAACAAATACAACTCTCCTGACTGTTATTTCCAGTGACTGAGTTAACACACTTATGACAGGGTCACGATTTCTCTCTGCTGGGCAGCTGAGCTGCTGGGAGTACCTGCAGACTGTGCCACCCAGTGAGTTTTACTAATTTCATTAGTAACAGCCTGATAGAAGTGAGCAGATCTCTTCGTGTCACCAGCGGTACAGGCCACCCATGAGACAGTCCTGTGGGCGCCAGCAGTGCGGTGAGCCGGTGGGCACCTGGCCGACCACAACTGTGTTTACGGTCGGTTTAAACTGCGTCAGCATCACCTTTCTCTTCAATCAAGTTTCTGTATTTATTTTAAACTTAGAGGCATTTCTAAACTTTAAAGTAGCTCATTCCACTTTTCTTACGAATAAAAAACTGTTCTCTAACCTTTGATGTTTCTCACACTGAAAATTATTAAAAGCGTGAGAATGTTTTCTTATGAAAAGAGAAGCGTGTGTGTTCCTACACAAGCTCGTCCGTGCTTGCCTGCTGTTCACAGGAAAGGTTTTTACAATGAGTGCATTAACAATAAAATCAATAGATAATTTATCATTCCAAATTATTTAAAAATAGCAAACTATTAGGATTGGTAACACTAAAGGTTAAAGTAATTATGTTGAAATATCGGTACTCTCAGATCTGAAATTATTATTGGTAATTTGGTCCATATTTTTGGAGCAACTGGTTAGAATGAAGCAAAAGCCACATGTTTATATTGATTTTTCTAATTTTTTTCAGCCCAGGTGATTTGTTTTAGACCACATTAATTTAGCATGAGATATTTCAGCAAAGAAAAACATGAAACTTAAGAAGCAATGAATTGGAAAATAGTTGAAAATATTATAATATATCAAGGCAGTCAAATTTAATTCATATTAGAAACAAACATATTTATTACTTCTTGTATGCTTTGTCAGAGAACAAAATTTTATGTGCATGATGGTTTTGTTGATTTAGTACAGCTGAACGTATGAGTGGAGATTCAAGGACATAGAAATTAAAAGAGTGATAGGACACAGTTTTTTGACTAAAATTAAGTGTGATTTTATAATTACTTTTCATTCAGAAACAGAAAAAGGTAAAACAAAGACAAATATGAGTGAAGTAGGACTCTTATGAATCTTTTCCTATTACAATCACCATGTTATGAAAACTCATATATTTCTCAAATTTTCTATAGCTATAGAAAGCTGATAATCTGTTCTAATCATTTGCATCCTACAGTTTATTAATCTAAGATGAACTGTAAAAGATAATTAATTTTAAACTTTAGTATCAGATTAATTTGACTTAATCTATTTTCCATGTCTTACTGAAAATAATGTTAAGAAAACAAATATAAATTAATAAAACAAAAGCTATAATATGCAGTAGAATGATATATAACAAATTATGCAAAAGATTATGATGCATCAAGAAATGACTGACAATACACCAAAATTAAAGCAGTGAAAAGCATGGAATATGGAGATAACACAATAGGGAACATTGCATATAATGAAAATCAGCTAAAGAACTTTCAGAAAACTGTCCTGTTCTATCACTGTTTACTTTGCTGTTTGGCTGAAAAATTATAGTAGTGTGAAGTATTCATTCAAAACACCAGGCATATGAAATCTTCTTAAATTTCTTTATATATCGACCTTGTAGATACTTGAGATGAAAATTCAGCCTGGCTCAGTATATAACCAAGAGCAGAAAAACTGGCAGGGAAAGTCTGTTGATGATCACGTGGTAAATGTGGCGTCTCGCTCTCCTCAACACTGTGCTCCCCGAATTTTTCACGCTCTTTCCCTCTCTCCCCCAGCCTCACTGGAGAATATAGAGCTGCAACACACATCTTTTTTCTATCTCAAAAGACGCAATCTGCCTTGGAGTCCAAGGTTTTCACCAAATATCTACGTCTCTATCTCTTTCTATTCTTCCTGACACTTTCCAGGAGACATCTGCCCCATTACTAAAGGACGTGACCTCCAGTGGTCACCTTCGCCCATTCACAGGAGGAGTGAAGCGGGGACTTCCGCAGACCCCACAGTGCTGTGCTTCTGGCCAGAGACCCGCTGGGATCTTCCCTTTAGAACAAATGTGAATTCCCAGAAGCCAACGGAGGAGTTCCTCATCTGCTGGGACCCACTGTCCCAGCCTCTGCTGGCCAAATTCTCGCCTGCCTCCAGCCCTTCGGCCATCAGGGACAGAGGATGTCCTGGCTGGACCCCATCCCCACACCCTCAGCGGTCAGCCTGGCTTTCCTCCCCCAGTCCCGCCTGGCATCTCAGAGCCTCTCCTGCTCATCTCTGGACTCTGTAGGGAAAGGGTGTTTGCCACTCCTTGCCATTTCCAACCTTGCCCCACCCCAGTCCTTTCTTCCGTCCCCACCAGATGGACATGGGCGGAGCTGTGCTGCTGGCTCCCTATTGTGTCCCTAACTTCCCCGCAAGGACATGTGAAGTCTGGCCTTACACTGTGCAAAACAAGATGCTTGGTATTAACTGATAATCCTTCCACCCCAAATATTTCTCCACACAATTTTATTCTCAGCTCTGCCGTACATTATGATGTCTTTCCAAGGAAAGATGAACGTTTTACCTTTGAACTGTAAGCAGAAAATAATGAGTGAGACTGTTCTTTGATTATTTCCTAGTGTAAACACAGGCTCATTTTCAGATCTTGAGGACAGAAAAGTAGGAAACTAAATATCTGGCCACTTTCTAAGAGATTTAGGGAAAAATCAATAACTAATTAAAGAATGGCCCATTAATTATTTGAGAGGCTCAAAAGAAAACGTTTGCTTGAATAAAGCCAATTTTCCACTTCATTTTACTTGTTTGGTTGTAGCTTGTAAATTAAGTTATTTGGGTAGATTAAAGCTGTAAAAACCAACTGTAAAAATCTTTAACACACTGAACTTTCAAAGATCTTTCCAATTCAATTAGGAAACACCAGAAGCACTTCTCCAAGGCATTAAGATTCTCACCACCAGCAGCTTGGGCAAGTCTCAGGGAATTACAGAAAGAGACCCCAGTGTCCCTGCCGTATCCACCTGTAGAGGATGGACTCTGCGTCCGGGTGAGTCCACCCTCACATGAAAGGGTCACACAGGACAGATCCATCATAGACAAACTGGAAGAACTCCACTGGCAGAAATGTTTAGAAAACGTTTCAGACACTAGTGTGTTTCTTTCCACAAGGTATTTTGTACCAATGTAAATGTGCATTTAATTTGAAAAGTTTTCTTTTTGCTGTTTTTCCCTTTTCTTTTCTTTTCTTTTCTTTTCTTTTCTTTTCTTTTGGTACTAGGAATGGAACTCACGACCTCATGCTTACCAGACAGGAGCTTACACCACTGAGCTAAATTCCCAGACCCTCGCCATGTACTTCTGCATTGCATGTCATAATCGCTGAAGGAGTTGGTGGAGCATAGTTTGCAGATTTTTAACTGATTTAAATTAAGCTTATTAGAGTTTTTATAAAAGAAAGGAAAAACAAACCCATGCTTACTCTTTTGCTCATTTCATTTGCCCACTATCCTGGCATTAAACACTTTTATTCTGTTTAATGGCAAAGTAATACAATTCATCTAAAGTCATCTCACCTATTCAACATCATTAAATAATAGTGTCATCAAATCGCCAAGGACATAGCATTTCTTATAGGAGGAGAAGTCAGCAGCCTCTTAGTGGGAAGACTGTGCCTTTGACTGTGTTTACTTCTAGTTGCATCTCATGTCCTCGGGGTTTTTGCTGAGCCACCTGCACCCACGTGTGCCTAACGCCTGGTCTCAGGCAGCTGAGCTCACGGGCGGGCCTCCCTTCACGTCCATCACACTAGAGTCCCATGCGCCTCTGCACACTGGGTGATCATTTTTCCGTGGGAGATTTGAAGGGTGACAAACACTAACTTGCTTTTAAAACCAAAAATCTTAGTTCTATCCCCGGTTCCAAAACAAAAACAAAAATCCCCAAAATCTTAACTTCAGCAGACATTCTCCCCACCCCATCTGTGTCCTACTAAGAATGAAGAGGGACACAGTCACCTCTGTCCCTGGATTTAGAGGGGTTATTGGGAGTGGTCATCTATCTTTAAATAGCAGCTGAGATTTGCATTCTGTGCAGTTTCCCTTCAATAACAAGACTGATAAAATTCCTGTTCAATTAAGAGAAAACACAGACATTCATAAACCTGCAAATCATGCTTTCAAAGCACAGGTACAGAACAAACCCCAATGAACCCTCAGCTGCTGCCTGCTTATTTCCCTGTGTATGTTCCCAGTTTAATCTGTTCTGTACCTGAACTAACAAGGAGAAAGTGTGTTCTAGAATCTTAGCGAAAATCGGAGGCGTGGCATGCAAACGGATTTCTGTAAGCAGCACTTCGGACAGCTTCGAATGTGTTCTTCTCTTTAAAGTCTAACATAGGAAAATTCATAACATAGAGAAGCTGTACTTTCCACTTTGGGATGCTCATGTTTGTGTTGTTCCAAAAGTGACAAATGTGGGCTAAGCCCTTTCTGACTGGGAGATGGAAACGCTCCTCAAGCTTTTCGGATTAGAGCTTCTAGAGAATTTGGGTCACACGGAATGGATTTTTTTTCTAAAATATACGCACAAGGAGAAGCAGGGTCTGACCCAGAGCAGCGTCACGCGCTGTCTGATTAACTAGTAACGCTCTACTACGCACAGCTCAGAGCGGACCCAGTGTGCTCCGTTTAAACGCAAACACGAGAGTCCCCAGAGTTAGGAAGTCATCACCTCACTTCCCTGCCACTCTGGATATCCAGCAGTCTCATCCCAGCCCCTGCCAGTGCTGGGACCCCAGCTGGCTCCCCCCAGGAAGCTGAGGGCAAAGCAGTGACTGAGAGAGATTCGCACCTCCTTGCAGCCAGCACAGCCAGCTTCCAGCCCGGACCCGGTGGAGACCTGGCAGTGACCTCCTGGTCACAGTTTCCAAGAGTCTTTGTCCTCGGCTTCTTAAAAAGTGAGTCCTGGGCTTCAGACCAGATCTGAGGTTGCGTTGAGCTCTCAACCACGCACACGGGAGGGCAGATTCTTCACGCACTCGGCACGGAGAGGCGCCCAAACGACATCGGAGAAACGCCCCTGGGATTCAGAGCCTGCGAGGACAGGCACAGGGCCGGCTCTGTCAGGGTGGTGAGAAAGGCCAGCGCGGTGCTGCCCTGCTGAGGTGGCTTCTCCCCTGCTGCTGGCTCAGAGGCCTGAGGCACTCGGGGAACAGGGGCACCTCTGTTCCCCACACGTGAATGGGCCTCAGTGCTTGGGGCCGGCCGGCGAGGCTCTCACAGGGCCCCTGTGTGCAGGGCACAATGGACCTGCCAGCTGGGCCCCCAGGGAACCTTTCCCAGGGGTCTCGGTCCTCCTGCCCCCACCACATCCCCAGATGGCAGTGAAGCTGGGCCCGGGGTGAGGGCGAGCTGGGGCCCGGGGTGAGGGCAGACAGCACAGGCCAGGTGCTTTCCAGGAACATGAGGCCTCTACAGAGGGCACAAGCTCCTCCGGCCTTCCGGTGCCCCAGGGCAGGCCATTCCCTCGTGTTTGTGGGCACTGGGTCATCGGGGCAAGACCCGCACCCTTCCCAAGGCCACCTTGCTCCCCTGGCCTCAGCCCCCTTACTCTTCCTTAGCAGCGTTTCAAAGGGCACCCCTGGGCCACGGTCAGAGGGCACCCCTGGGCCATGGTCAGAGGGCGCTGGATCACTGTGAGGTAAAGATAGCAGAGAATGGTGACAGGAATCTGAAGGGGATGTAATTGAGACGAAGGCTTCTGCAGGTGATGTGCTGGGCTTTTATCTTGAGAAGCCACTGCCCGCCACTTCTCCAGGTCTGCAGCAACTGTGTGCGTGGGGTGCGCAGCCTCCTCCCACCCCGGCCGGCTCCATCACCAGGTCTGGGCCATCCCGTTCCTGGGCCAACTGGCAGCCTGCTATGGGTGGCTTCTGCAGATGCTGTGGCCTCCCACACTCATATCTCGCCTTCTTTGTCTGAGACACTCCCACTGGCAGCCTGCGTGCATCCCTGGGCCCAGTCCAGCTCTCCATTTTCAAGATTCACCCTTGCACTGCATCCAGGGTGGAGGATAGGACCCCCTATCACCTGTCTTTAATTTTTCTCTTTTTTACACTTAGGGTTCCTCATCTAAGGGGAAGACTGGGATATTTAAGCCGTGAGTCTGGTTTATTTCACTGAGCATTGTGATCTCCAGGTGCATCCGTTTTCCTGCACGTTTATCCTTTAAGGCAGAGGAGTGTTCCACGATGTGTAAACACCACGTTTTCTCCATCCATTCATCTGCTGAGGGACACGCAGGCCGCTCCCAAGATTTAGCTGTTATGGATGATGCTGGTGTAAACATGAGCGGGCATGTATAACTGCAATGCATTGTCTCTGACACTTTCTGGAAGATTCCTGACAGGCCAGCAGAGTCACATGGAATTTCTAGTTACCTGTTGAGGAGCCCCCGCATAGATTTCGAAGGTGGCTGTACAGTTTACATTGCCTTCACCAATGCGGAAAGGCTACTTTGCCCCGAAGCCCCACCAGCATTTGTAATTATTTGGTTCCTTGATGATGGCCCTTCTTTCTGGGGCTCCCCCGATGTTTTAATTCTACTCTCTGCTCCAGCATTCCATGTATGGAAAAGAGACTTCCTCCACTGAAACTCTGCACAGAATCCCTAAACAGTAAGTAGGAGACTCAAGGGTGGGATCCTTGAGCCAGATTGGCTTGCAGTTTTTCTCTTCCTCTCACCTGATCCTGAGGACTCCCTGGGATCCCTCTCAAAAGCCCCAGCTCCAAGGCACCTTTCAAAATAGCTGTCCCAGATTAACTCTGTGGCAAGGCATGTGTTAGCTGGTGTCTCAGTTACTTTTCTTGTTGCTGAGACAAAATACCTGAAATGCAATGTTTATTTGGCTCACAGTTTGCAGAGGGTTCAGCCCACAATTGTCTGGCTCCAAGGCAGGGTGGCACAGCAGAGGGGCAACAGTTCATGAAGGGCAGAAGACAGCAAAGCCATGAGGAATGACCGCAGCTCTTTCTATCCCTCACATCCTACCCAGGCTCCTCAGGGTGGGTAGCACACATACCCTTAGTCCTAGTGCCCTTGATCCTAGCATTGCACATTGGATCAATCCCAGTATCTCACACTCTGCATCCAACTACCTCTGAAAAAGTCCCGCCTGCGATGGCGTGAGGCTTTGGGGGACACCTAGACAAAAGCAGTAACAGCTGGAAATGAGTAGCTTCCCTAAAGGACTTAGTCTCCAGCTCACTGGATCGTGAAGCATCTCATGTGTGTCTATTGTGTAGCAGGGCGCACAGGCTGAGATCATAGCGTGATGTGGCACACGGCGCTCCTCGTGGAAGGCTAGAGACCTTGACGTTTTCCATGCTCAGTAAACATACAGGTGATAGCAACTCCCTTCCTGCATACACATAACATGTGTGCATTTGGACAGTTAGCACCGGGGCCACAATGCCCACACCCAGGCCTTACAGGAGAGTTTAACCTTCTCATGGTTTCAGGGGATTCAGTCCATGATTGATCGACTCCAAGACAGAAATATCATAGCAGCTCTTGGAGGAAACAAAATTCTTCATGTGGACAAGATGCAGAGCAGAACATGTCAAAAAAGGTGCCAGAGGCTATGCCAGTACTCAAAGCTATGGCTCCATGACCACCTGGGCAGTCTCAGAGTAGCTCTACTAATTCCTTTGGTGGCTCAAAAGCCAGTGGAGTTGACACAGTGAAGCTTAGCCATCCCAGGGGGTTCAGGCTCCTCAGTATGAACCGCACATCCTGTGAAGTCCTGGAGGCTACTGAGTGCCCGTATTGGCTTGCACTCTGGAAGCCAAGGCCTCTGGTCTTAAGGAACGCATTTTCATTAGCTCTAATATTACATAGCTACCTCTGTAGTGAGAGTAGAGACTTTATTACACAGCTCCAGGCAGTGGTCAGGGAGGGACCCTGGCTCTGGGAAGGTTCACGGGGAGTCTCTCCACTTCCAGGAGGAAAATTAAGGAATTCTTTCCTGGGAAAATCCAAGGGGCCGGAGATAGCACCCAGCGATTCTAAGATCTGGGGTCTCATCTGCGGCATGCCACGTGGGCTCCCCACACACGCATGCACACGCACACGTGCATACACACATGTGCACACACCTAGCTGTCTGTCCACATGTCATCCTCTCTCTCTTCTGCAGACAAGGGTCACCAGTGCATTAGAAGAGCTTTCAGCTGAAGAAGGATTAAACCGATACACACAAAGCAGTCAGGAGGGGAAAGCCAGCGGGGTTCTTGTGTCTGCACTAGCAGACTCCATGAGCTAACAGGATCGAGGTGAAGGAACATGGGTGTGCACAGCGGCCAGCAGTCAGGGATGACCATTCACACTTACTGCTCGATGATTCCCAAACAATGGGCGAACCTGGGAGTGGAAAGTGCACCCTGTAAAGCGCTGTTTACGGAAGCCTCAACCTGAGTCCACAAATAAAACCTTTGTGCTCTGCAGTGGCCATCCCTTCTCAGTGAGGGTCGCTGACATCGTTTTCACTAATAATCAAGAGAGAATAAAAAAGAACACAGAAATGTAGTCACAAGTGGAGGACTGTGACCCAAAGTCCTTTAGCTCAGGGCCCAGCACCCTAGAGCTTTGGAGCTTTAAACCTCAGTCCCCGGGCCAGCAGCACAGACGCTGGGACAGTGCTTGTCTTGCTGGAGGGACACAGAGGACAAAGGCCCAAGGCTGCACTCTGCCCCCTTCCCCCAGCCAGGTGAGCTTTTCCTCACTCCTCGCCCAGCAGAGAGCTGCTGTTTGCAGAAGGACAGTCCCTTCCCTCAGATGGGGAGACGCACTCCGCACTCTGGCACTCTGGGGTGGCTCAAGGGCTTTCTTTCTCACTTTCTTTTTCCCCATAATTTGAGCTTTGAGAAGGTGGAGTTAAATCAAGGCAAATAAACAGACAAAAGAAGAACTGTCAGTGGGATTCCTGCCACAGACTCCAAGCGTTGTGCAGCTGGTGATCCAGCTGCTCCTGCCCCTTCCGTGGGCCGGGACACCCTGGGCATGCAGCACACGGCTGTGAGGGCCACTGAGCTGCCGCTGCAGAGCCTGGGGGTGCCAAGTCACCTCTCCCCCTCGGGACAGTCCTGGAGGACGCCTGGTCCCTTAGATGTTTATCTCTCTCCACTTTCGGACTTTCTGGCATCCCTGCTTTTCGGCTCCCGGTTCTCCTGGTACTCCGTGAGGCAACACTGCAGCACCAGACGCATTCGAGTCCTGCCTGTCCCCCATCAAGAAAATGACAAGGATGCAGGAAGGTGACCGGGAGCAGGGTGGCACCAAGGACCAGGCGAACTGCGGAGGATTGACGAGGAACTGCCTGGCCATGTTGTGAGCTTGGTGAAGCAGCTTCAGGGACCACGTCCTATGTGGCTACTCAGTCACAGCCCTGTGGAGCTGGCCTCGTGTGGGTCCCGCGTCCTGAGAGCGGCCTGCTGCAGGGGCCTGGCATTTCCTGTGCACGGGTTTCACAGGAGCAGGACACAGGAAGGCCAGCCTCAGGCTGCCTGGGCTTCGCAGCCTCTCACAGACCTCATAGCGCCTCTATTTATGTTTAGGTTTAATTTCATTCCTATCCAGAAGGTGGGACATTTGACGCTGGGGGGTGCCAGGAGTGATGCAAATTACAGGGTCCCATGAATAATTGTATCAGCAAAGCTTCCGTTCCCTCCTGTTGAGACGAATATGCACATAGTCAAGGCCCCTAAAAGTCCTGCGTGGAAAATGAACGACAGCCACTATCTGACTAAGGGCGCCCTTTGTTCCCTCAACACGGTTTCTAAGACCAGTGGCCCAGGTGTTCCAAGACACCAGTGCGACAACCACTGTGACCCCCTTAGAGACATGCGTCCAACCAGAGCATGAGCCCCTCATGTGGAGATGCACTGTGGCCCACGGAAAAGCGTGCAGAGCCCCCCAAGGCAGAGCCCACTCGTAGTAGGTGCATTTTGGTAACATTCACTGCATAGGCATTACTGGGAGCCAGCCTGCTTTTTGACCTCAAATTGACCGGAGAATGTAATGTTTAGTGAGCTGAGCAGATATCTCCAAGTCTCTTCTTGGGGCTCACACTGAGGAAAACGCAGTGCACCCCTTAAAGCTCCGGCCACCAGTGTGGGTCGCAGTCCATGTGTGCACGCCTGTGGTCAAGAGAAAGGAGCCCTCTGGGCCTCAGCTGCTCCATCTCCATGCGGAGGATCTCACTTCTCAGAGTCCTGCTCATCAGAAGCAGGCGTCCAATGGGGACACTTTGCACCACCCCAGTGCCAGTGCATGAGAGGGGTAACCCCTGTGAACACCTCCGGCCTCTGCTTCCTGTGGGTTCTATCCATTATATCATCCTTTACAGCTCTTTGTGGAGTTGACACAGGAGCCAGTGATAGTTCTCCTTGTGGGCAGATACATTTGTTTACTTAAGGAAAAGCTCAACTCCTACATTCTTTTTATTTGTCCATGTCAGGGAAATTCCATTCTTTTCATTAATGGTGCACTGCATTTGAGGACAGTGAACTATTTTACAAGTGAGGTAATGTGAGAGGAGAAATAAAAGCAAACCATAATTTTCTTTGAAATAGGAACAACTCATTATTTAGTCATGTTTGAAATATTTTTTCCTAAGTCATCAACAGAGAGGGGTTGATTATATTTTCAAATTCCACTTAAGGATGTAACTTAACACATCATAGGGCTCGTAAATTTCCAGTGTTGAGGCTTCTGGATGGAAACACTTTCATACATTTTTGTTGTTAGGATTTGTTTAAAAATAATTGTTTAACATGTTTACAATTAACCCATCATATTTTCACTTTGATTTTTTTTGTCTCTACTTGCACACATAATGCATGGTTATTAAGAGCCACATTTTTACTTGGCGAGAAATAATACACTGTGATACATTTTCTTGTCTAATTCACATTAAAATGCGGTCATTAGAAACAGGATGAGGGTGATGCCCAAGGAAATCCTGGGACGGGGCAGGAAAGTGACCATGAGGAAGTGTCACCTTCTGGTCCCTGTTTGGAGTGAACAGGCCTCACCAGCCCCAGCCTGTGCAGAGGAGACTCACATGTGGTTTGCATGACTTTCTTATCTGTACGGCGGTGCAGTAGGACCAGGCTGGAAAAATACTCCGCCTAGGCATAGTCTTGTATTCTTTAATAAAATTGAAATTGTTTAACAATCTCTTTCTATGCAATTTATTTAAATTTTAACTTCTCATTAAATTATTTGGTGATTGAAATTCCAAGAACGATAAAATAAATTGAGTCACAGAAATTCACTTTGTAGCTCCTTGTATCATCTTAGGGGTTTAGAGCTGGAAACACGCACATGCCCACACACAGGCACACTCAGGTGCACAAGCAAACACGCACGTCTATACTTGGCTAAACATGCTCGCCAGCACAAGGCCTTTGCCTTTTATTACCTGGCATCTTAGTGATAGCGAACTGAAGGAAGGAACTCTTCACCATACAAACAATTTGCTTTATCCTGAGGCTTTAATAGGGAAAATCTAGTAATTTATAATAAGGATTATATTTTTCTGCATCTAAAGTCTATAACATCAACCGCTTCCTTAAATGAAAGAATGGTATTAGAATCAGAGATCAGAAAATAAATTCCTTTAAAGACTCTGGATGCCTAACAATTGATAAAAAAGGCCCCGGGCTTTGCAGATCCATTTCTTGGAGACACCTCCGCCCCTGAGGTGCCACAGCAAAGCTGAGCCGCTGAAGTGCAGCACCCACGCAGTCCCCACTTCCTGTGGCTGGGGGAATGAAGAAGGCTGTTCGGATACAAACCCTTGTGGTTTTGTGAGATGGTAGGACAGGTCTGCTTTAGTAGGGAGGAGCACACTTCTGGAAGCCACAGAGGACAGACAGTGCCCTCGTCCTTTGCGAAAGGAGTCAGATTCTCCTGGCAACCCAGCAGCCCACAGCTGGAGGGGAGTGAAGCAAGCCTGAGGGCTTTGGGGAGGAAATCATCTCAAAAGTAGCAGGTTCAGCACCCAGGGCTGGTGCTGCACTGACAAGAACTTTTTGAGCATTGCTTTACTTATTCTTTGGTGGTGATGGATGCTGCAAGTCCAACAGATAAAGCTAAAAGACCAGAAAAAGTGGTAACAACACTGACAACACTTGTGCAAGTAGTGCACCGGGAGCCCCGGCTGGAGAGCAGCCCTCGACCTCCTCTGCCTGGAGGCCTCCTGGGCTGCTCCGGGCAGGGCCGGGCCCTCATGCCTCGCCTCCACCTGAGGACCTGTCTTGGCTAAAACCACTCCTACCACTTCAGTGGCAGAAGATGAGCAGCTGCAGACAGCTCTGGCCTGCAGGCAGGAAGAGCAGTAATTCAAGCATCAAAGCCTGAGATAGAAAGGAGCTGGCTGGGAAAGTGAGACAGCACAGAGAGGCCTGGCGGAGCCGAAGTTCATGGAGTCAGGTCTGGAAGAGAAGGTGGGAGGAGGCGGGACGCAGCCGTGCTGTGGTGCTGAGGTGCAGCCTGGGAGTGCCTTCTTTCGGGTACAAAATAGCCACAGACAGACGGAATCATTGCACCAATGGGCAGAAGAATTCAAGCTTCAAGACGTCTCCAAACACCAGGGCTCAAAGCAATGACGGGGACCGCAGGGCGACAGGGAACTGGAGACGCCGGTGTCTCCTGCCTCAGTACAGGACACAGGCTGTGCCCACAGGGAGGCCCAGGATCTCCGAGGGATCCGCGTGACCCCAGAAGCCTACGTGCCTCAGCTTCCCCGGCGCCCAGGAGCCATCAGAGCTGCAGGTGTAAGGGCCGCTCCGCCAGGACACGACAGCCTGGGTCTCCGGGAGCCCACACGGCTCCTCAGGGACCTGAGAGCCAGCAGCAGCTGGCGGCACAGGCACAGTGACAGCGCCAGAGTGGGGTCATCAAGGCAAGCACTTTGGTGGGAGAAAGGGATGACAGACAAAAGCTCTCAGGGATTCGACAGATTAGTGCCAAAAGCTGCATAGGACATCGGCTGGGATGTTACTGCAGAGCTACCGTGTCCATGCACCTCTCTGCCATCGCTCCAGCCAGCCCATTCCATCACTCTCACTCGGTCTCTTGGTCTCTCTCTCTCTCTCTCTCTCTCTCTTTCTCTCTCTCTGCAGGACAGATCCAGTAGATTTTCTAGGAACAGTTTCCTGGTCCCATGGACGCCCCACTCCCTGAATTGCCAGCATGGCCTCCTCTGCTCTCCTGCTTCAGGGATGACCTCTCTGCTTGTTGCGCTGATGCCATTGCTCACAGCTCTGGCACTCAGGTCACCCTCGGGGCCTCTGCTGTCCCTCACTGCCAGGGCTCCACGGCAGAACCCAGGCTGCAGAGGTATGGGAGTTGTCATCAGCCTTTCCTTCTTCTTGCTTCCTTCCTCCCCCGCAAGAGCGCACACCGCCTGCCCGGCACCCACCTTAGAAACAAGGCACAAAGGCGTCGGGTGGAGCCTTTGCCAATCACAGGTCACAGCTGACCACCTCTCCAGGCAGGGCGCTCTGACACTGGCATTTAGCCCGCCACCCCATCTTTGCTGCTCTCCCCCTTTCCCTCTGGCCTCCACCCTCCTAGAGACTGGTCTCCTTGGGAACCTCTGGGACCTGCCTCACTAAATCCAGGGCGACTTCTGCACCCTGTGTGGCCCTGGACAGGACCCGCGGCCACTCCCAGGAGCAGCTCCTCCCTGCCCCGTCTGCTTAGCCTCCGAGCTCTTCCGCAGCCCAGTGCTGCTCCCCTTGCCGGTTCCTCTGGCTGTGCTGGTGGCCCGAGAAGCCCATCTGGGCGTCTTCTCCATCTGTGCCCTCCCTTCCCAGGTAGCCTTCCCGGCTCACAGACGTGCAGGCTGCTGCCTGCTCAGCCTCTCCGGACATGCGGGGGCCACGCCGAGCCTGGCTCCTGACCTCTCAGGTCCCCAAGGCCACAGCCTCCGGCTCCCTGCAGCATGGCTCCCCCTGCCAGGTGAGCAGCCTGCACCAGGAGCCCGTTCTACTCCGCTTGTTCCCAGGATCATGAAACCACCGCACCAGCCACCTCTGCTCTGGTGTTCAGAGGACACAAAAGCTGATGACCTCTGGCCTCAGCCAGCACCTCCACCAGTGCCCCACCTCCTTCCTGGACTAACCCAGTGGCTTCTCCCTGTCCCCTACCGTACTGTGAGTAATGTCATGGCCAAGCAGATCCGTCTACTCAGGACCATCCCCCTTCGCCTTTCCATCACATCAGGCATGGACGAGCCCCCACCGAGGGAGGGAGCAGCCTCAGCCTCCTGTCAGCATCTCACTCTCCTGTGGCTCCCTTTCCTTCTCCTCCTCTCACCGGCCACTCAGGCACGTGTCCCAGCCTTACGGTGCTGCTCCTGCTGCCTGGACTCCCCAGGCATCTGCAGAGGCCCCCTCCCCACTCCATGTCCTCTGGGATGCCACCTTCTGGACCTCATCTCGTGCCACACAATCTGTTACCAACTCCCAGTGGCTCTGCCAACACGGGCTCCACTCCCAGTGCTGCCCCGCATCGCCTTAACGCCATGATTTCTCTCTTGCTGCTGCTTCTTCCCTCCCCAGAATGCAAATGCTAAGAGGGCAGGGAATTTGCCCCTGTGGTCTGTGTTCTACTCCCAGCATGGAAAATGGTGTATGGCTTACAGTGATGTCCAATACGTATGCATATGTAGGACATTTTCAAAGCCTGAAGTCTACTTAGAATGACACCGTAGTCTATTATTGCATCTTCATATAATGATGTCATTGGCTTACACTATCGAGATATTGCACATTAGGTCGTTTAACCTGTGTTGCGGAGCTCTCTGTGTTTATGTGCCTATTTCATCCCCTAGACTGTAACCTGTATGAGAGCACAGCCTCTTCGCTAAAATCAGTTACTGCACCAAGGAAAGCGAGTGTACAGTAACAGAGGGTTTTGAATTGATACGCTGAACCAAATTGTTTTAAGACCCAAAGGCTCCTTCTAAATTAAAATCCATGTATGTTCTTCCATAATCGATGTGTAATTATTAACGTGTTTAGTCATTAAAAAATCAGACAAGGAACCAGACACCCAGATATTAGCATATCGAAGCAAAACTGAGCCTAGCATATGTAAATGACCTGCTCAAGGTCAGACAACTGATAAGTAAAAGTTCTCCTATATAATCCAAGGTCTTTCTAATTTTCATACTTAGGATTTAATATTTGTTAAATTATGTTATAATCAATCATCGTTAAAGTTAAATTATGTTCCAAGGAAATACAGTGGTGTGGGACTATGATTTATTAGAATATTTGCTCAATTATGTCAGACAATAAAGTCTAAACCATGAAAGGATTCTTACTGTTCACTGCAGTTATATCCCAAGATATTTTTAAATCTTCAAATTTGTAATTGCCAAAAACCTCATAATTTTCTCCATAAAATTATAAAATGTTAATTAAAAATTCAGTGACTTGTCTAGACTTTTCACTATAAACACATAAATACAGCTGGTTTTAAAACTGTTGAAATAAATTCTGTTTTTTAACTTTCTCTTAATTTTACCTTCCTAGACTCGAGCTGTTTTTGATCTGCCATGATGTATTTTACATTAATAACAACAGATGACAAACCCAGGCATGGCACCAACTAAACTCACCACCTACTTTCATGTTATTCCGTGCTCAGCCACCCTTCTGATACAAGACCTGATACCTAGAGCGTAAAGGAGGAGAACTATTTTGGCTTATGGTTTTTATTCATGGTTTTCTGCCTCTAAGGTAGAAAAAGCATGGCAGAGAAAAATGCACTCAACCACCGTCTCCAGGCAGTGGAAGGAGAAGTGAGGAGCTGGGGACCCAAATGTGCTTTTTGGGGCTGTACCTCAATGGCCCACCCAATCGGGGTGCACATGCTAAGAGCACACTCAGCTCCTAAACCCAGTGGGCGGACCCACTGAGGAGTGTGGCATCCCATGACCAATCACCTCCCACTCACGAGAGGCTCTGGGAGGATGTTTCGATCAAAGGCAAAAACGCTCCTCTTTGGTCCCACAATGACTCATGTCCACCTCATCATGAAAAGAAAATTAGTACATTTCTGAGAAGCACCAGAATCTTAAGTCTCAGCATTGCTGAAAGGTTCAAGTCTAAAATCTTCTCTAAGATTCAAGGCCAACTCTTAGCTACAATCCCCTGTAAAACTCAACCAAAGTTAAACACTAGCGACAGACAGTGTTTCAGGGTAACTGTTCCCATTCCAGAGGGGGAAATGTGAGGTCGGAAGGCCTTAGACAGAGATCAGACTGACGCCTGTCAGAGTGAGTGCCAAATCCCATGGTTCGCCGCTCAGCTTCTGCAGCAGCGGTGGCAGATGTGAGCTCCAGAGGGCTGGGCGCTCCACCCCTGGGCCTTGCTGGTAGTGGCCTGCCTGGCTTCCCTCCCTGTGCAGCAGGTGGTCCATGTGGCTGGAACCTCTATTTCTGGGGTCCCTGCTGCACTTTCCGCTCCATTCTCACAGCGTCATGTGCAGCCTTCACAGCGGCTTGCTGCCCGGACTCTCAGGCTTTCCTCTGAAGTCCTGCTGCAGTCCTGCTGATTCCACACCCTTCCTGCTCTTCATGCCTGTCAGTCTAGCACAGCTTGGGTGAAGCCAAGGACTGCCACCAGTCCAAGCAGGTGTCAGGACCCTGTCTCACAGCTGTATGGGCTTTGAAGTGCCTGGATTTCTGACCTCTGAGAAATGTTTCCGTCTGTGGCCCAGAGTGAGTACATTGCCCTGGGGCCCTCTTTTCAAATTAAAGTTTTCTAGTTTTACACCTTTGATCTTGTAAAGGGTCTTGGTGATTCCGGTGACATCTTCAAGCTATCTTTTCTACTGTCCTGGTGCAAAATACTTAGCTTCTATTTATGGATAACCTTTTCAGCAGCCATACATTCCTTTGCTCCAACTTTGGAGATGCTTGTTTTTGGGTCAAAACTAGAAACTTTTCAAATTATTCAGCTTTGCAATTTGCTCCTGAGCTTTACTCTGTAACTGGCTCTAGTCATAACAGTGAGCATTCCACAGCCTGAATGTTGGACTGCTTGACATTTTCGTACCAGGTTAATTAGTCCACCAATCTTAATTTCAGTCTCTTGTGAACTCTCAAGGCATGGAGGAAATGGAGAGGAGTTTCTCACTAGCACATAACATACATGTGCTAGAGTCCAAATGCCAATGGAATTCTGGATCCTACCTGATACCTTTGAGCCTGACCTTTACTGGCTGCATTTCTATCAGCGTTTTGTCCTTCTGAGCTCAGACCAGAATTTTCCATCAAGTACAGTTTACAACATTCTAGATCAACTATATCTGGCAAGTTCAAGCCTCTTAAACACCTGCAAACCATTTCTAAGTGCTTTTGAACCATGCAACCAAGTAAACGCACAGCAGCAGCCATAATCTTGCTACCAGTATCTGTCTGAGCTGAATTACTTGTTACTGAAACACAATACCAAGAGGTTTATTTTGGTTCAGGGTGTCAGTTTATGGTCAGTAGACGCAGAGGCAGAAATGTGATAGCAGACAGCTATGGCAGAGAAAGAGCAGTGGAGCCAGGGAGGAGAATCCACAATCCCAGGTCACCACCCAGTTACCCACCTGCAGTGAGCCCCCGAAACGGTTCATTCAGCTACTGGACTCACCAAGGAACCAGTTCATTGATTAGCAGAACACTGTCATCGTCTGGTCACATACACACAGCACAATTTGAGGGGACATTTTAGGTCTCAGTGGTCGCAGTCTATGATTCTTTGACCTTCAGTGTTTTACTAGGCATAAAATGCTTGCTTAGACTCTTTCATTTCCACCATTGCAGCGAACATCCACCTCCCATTACACAAAGCATCAGAGCTGTAGTTGTCTCACAGCGTCTTGGGAGGAAGGACAGCCCTCTGCTTAGGTTTAACCTATTGGACACTTGGGAACCAAGGCCTGAGTCTACACCAGAGTGTTACACAGTACAGCAGTACAGCTATCCATTTCGAGTCGACACCAACTGTGCACTGCAGTTTGACTGAGGTGTATCAGCTTCTGCTTCTTCTCGCCGTGAGGGGAGAGATCCCTTTGTTGTCAGAGTTCAAACTGTGAAAACAGTTTGAGACTCAGAACCACAGGTCCAATTTTATACCAAACCTCCATAAATCCCCTCAGAGAGCAAGAAAATTATTTTCATCTGAAAGGGAAGGGTCGTGTTTTACTTACACTACTTTACACTAAAATCATGATACAGATGTTTGCTGGTGAGATCAGTCAAACAGTGCACTCTGCCACGCTGGCTTGGGCATTCGCCCATCAGGAGAAGCCACAATAATCATCTGTCTTGTCTGCTCCAGTCTGCACAGGTATAACATTCTGGGCATTGTTATCATAACTATATATTCTGTATTCTTTCTCTAAATGCTGAGCCCGGCTCTTTCCTTGCCTGAGATTCGGGCTGTGCAAGGTCATGGTTTGGGGTCAAGCATATGCAAGACCCAGTTTAACATGCATTTCCTAGTGATGGGCCACAGCAAGTTACTGAGTACTGTGTAGCCACCTGTAGCCTCAGCCAGGACAGATGGGTCCCTTTGTAATAGGACCGCACATGCCAAGTGGCCACAGGTATATTTTATAGATATCAAACATGGACTCCAAACACTTACGAGCTACCAGAATTTATGCAAAGTGTGCACCAAATACTAGCCTCTCCTCCTCCTTCCCTTGCTTTTCTCTTTTCCTTTCTTCCTTCCTTCTTTCCTTTCTTCTTTGTACTTTCTTTCCTCTTTCTCTTCTTTAAATAGTTAATGACTCTCTAAATAGCTGACAGGATTTTTTAGAGTAAATCTCTAAATCTATGCACACACAGCCTTTTCAGGGAGCAGTTCCTGACTCCGTCCTGGAAGATGGAGAGATGGAGGAGGTGACTATTCTAGCCCTCAAATTCATACCTCTGATGCTTTCCAAATCTTCACTCTGGCATTTTTTTAAGCTCTGATTTTCATTGTTTTTCAAAACTTCCGAGTTGGACTAGTGAGACATTTGTCTTCTAAATAATACACCATCTACAGAACCATTATGCTTTTCTCCATTCTAAACTGAACAGTGATGACAGCTCTGTATTCTGGTTTCATGCTTTACAGGAGGACTTAGGGTTAGTCACTGGTAGCCTTCACCTGAAATTCTCACCAGACACTGAAGGAGGCGCTGTTTAAATGTGTGTTCTACGCTGAGAGTTAGTGGTGAGACCTGGACTGGTGGAATGCTTTGGTGTCAACTGTTCCCTAACAACAAGGAGATTAACTGCTGTCAGGAGAGAGGCCCAGGGTGCGGCTGGGGTTGAATTGAATGCCCAGTTCCTTGATATCTGAGAGACAGGCTTTACTTGGTTTCTTTCTCTTTTGTTTCTCTTTTGTTTCTTTAGAGGATAAATTCTTAGACAAGGGTGACAGGAGGAACAGAATATTGAAGCTCCCAAGAATTCTTTGTTCCACGAACTTTTCTCTAGTCAAGCATAATTTTGCTTGTTATTCATAAGAAAATGAGGAGACAGGAAGGGCAGAAAAGCTGCGTTATGTCTCAGGCACCTGCAGGCCCACACCGAGGCTGTGTCCCTAGGTTTGTTAAAGCTCATTGTTCTGGGGCTGGTCATGAACTGCGCGGCTGGAAAGTGCTGGCCTTAATCTGCAGAACCCCGGCATCAAGAACAATGGTGTGCATTTTAACAGGACAAGCGGCAACATTCATATGGAAAACATTTTCCCATATTTCCCTTTTCTTTTCTTTGTGAAGTTAACATTGTTTAAAACAAAACAAAACAAAACAAACACTGGCTCATATGCAGACAGACTTTGGCTGCCCCTAAGCCACATCCTGGGTGTGAGATTTACAAGTCTCTCCCAGTATTTTATGTACACAATTCAAGCTACTATCATTAGACACTCCTGGCACTTAAATGCTGTGGCCTAGGTAACCATGCACCTCCAAAACTGGGCTGTTGAGACCTAACCCCCAAGGGGCTGGTGTGAGACACTGGGGCCTTGGAGAGACGGTTGCATTCTAAAGGCTCTCCGGCACATGCTGACCAGAAAGCCTCGGAGAGCTCTCCACTCCTACTGTGGAAGGACATGGCCAGAAGATGCTGTCACTCAGCCTTGCTCTGTTAGACACCAAATCTGCTGGCACCGTGGCCTTTGCCCACCCAGTTCCAGGACCACTGAAATAAGTGTCTTCTAGTCATGCATTTCTGGGCTTCTGGAGTTGCATCACAGCAGCCAAACAGATGAGTACATTAAGGGAAGAAGCTACTGTGTAAGGTCTCTGTAGAGATTGTATAATACCCACAGGAAATGACACATTTCAAGTGTTCCATAACTTTTCATTAGAATCCAAAGCCCCTAGGACCCAGAGTGGTGAGGCTGTGGGGTTTCTGCATCTATCAGAGTCCAACATCAGCCAGAGAAACCCTGACTGGACACGGGCCAGTGGGCTCCTGGGGAAGGCAGAGTCTGCAGAGGCTGGGATGGACACTCAGGGAGAGGGGACTGGACTTGGGCCAGGAGGACAGGCAGGAGAGCAGAACTAGGGACAGTGTATAGCTGTGAAGGCACAAGGCTTCCAGGGATGCCCGCACCACTATCTGCGATGCAGGAGGGTGGGCAGAGGCCCAAGGTGGCCAGCACGGTCCTGTGGAGTGAGCTGCCCATGCTCAGACCCGGAGCTGCCCCTCCCTGAGCTCTCCTTGCACCACACGTAGCCACTGCTCTCTTGGCCCAGACCTGCACTTCCCTGGGACTGGACCCAGCTGGCATCACCAGCCTCTCCGCGTCTCAGTGGCATCATGGGAGCTGCACCTCAGCCCTGTGGCACCCACAGGCATGGTTTAGACCTAACACCTGGATGGCTGCATATCCGCATGTGGAATGACTGAGTGACCTGCTGAAGGTCACAGTGAGGCTGCTCTTGACCTGGCACTGTGGGCCACCCTGCCCAGCACATCACTGGTGTGGTCATCACTGCTAACAAGGCCACAGCAGGGGCATCTCCATGGGGCCATGCATGGTGAATGCAACCTCGGGACTCCCTCCATGCCCACCAGGGCCCCAGCAGAGGACAGGGCCAGTCTTTCTATTTCCTGCCTCTCCTGCTTTGGGAGCCTTGGCCCCCAAAGTGATATCAGTGCTGTAGCTGAAGTCCGTGTGTCCACACCTCAGGCTACCTTGGCCAGGCCACAGGTGGTCCAGAGCCTCGGCCACCTCTCGGAGAAGCCACTAGGCAGACACCACACGCAGAGTGCCGAGCAGTGGGATGAGGTTCTCCCAGACCGGGCTGCAGGGTGAGGCTGAGGTGCAGCTCTGCTGGCAGAGTACACCCTCTCAGCGGCCTCCTCTCAGAGCACCGGGGAGGCCCGCACGGCATCATCCAGCCCTGATCACCTCCCCAAGCTCTGCCACCTAACACCATCACATTGGCGGTCACTAGGTCGTCTGTGAATTCTAGGGAACACAAACTTGGACCCCATCATCTTCTCCGCTCCCACTCATCACATGAGGAAGGAAGACTTCTCTCCCTGGCCCTGGTCTTTCAGGGCCTCATTTCTCCTGGGCAAACTCTAGCCTGGGCAGAGGGCGAGAGGGAGTGCAGGACCAGCTCCCCAGGCACGACTGCGTGGGGAAAGACCACTTAATACTTTTGTTTATAAACTAATTCAGACTCCTTTCCTAGAAGTGTGCACCACTTCGTCCTGAGCACTGAGCACCCGAAGACTCTGTGTCTCCCCAACACCCACTGCTGGGTGTGGCTGGTGAGGGGGCTGTGGAGGCCAGAGCAGCTCTCCGAGGGACTGTACACAAAGGCATTCAGCTCACCACGAAACCGAGCCACCTCTCTTTCTTTTCTGCACGCAGCGGAAGGAACCCATCTTCCCTCCCAGATCCCTTCTCAGTCCTGAATGAAGGGACTCACGAACAGGAAACGCACAGGATGGGTCAGTGGATGGAAGCTCTGTTCTCCCGGTGAGACCCTGTGGTTGTTTTTGTGATATTAATTCTCAAATGAGAGATGGGGAAATTATCCTCAATCTTCTGTTGCTTCTTTTAGACACTGGCGTCTGCGACTTGAGAAGCCTGGAGATGGTGGTGAAGCCTGCATCTCCTGATTCTGCCTGAGGCTCCTCCGCAGCACCCGCCCCACCCCGGAGCTGGAGCTGAGCTTTCAGGGCACCGCCCAGGCCGCCACGCAGAGCACCAGGAGATGCAGCCTAGCAACTGATTGGGGATCAGGACTGAGAGCAAAGAGGCTAATGAATATTGTTCCTGTTCTGTAACTTCTTTTTGTGTTTGTTTTTTTGGAAGTGTCCCGTAGGCCCAGCACATGGCTCCAGATGGTGGGACTACGAGATAAACACCACGTCAACAATACGCTCTTCCATCCGGAGCTGAAACCGTGGTGAAAACAAGGCATGTGTGCTGGCCTCTGCTCCCACATCCCTCCCTTTACCATCCTTCTGGAGGGCTTCATCTGTGCGTGGCATGGTGCTGTGTGTTCTCACAGAGCCCAGAAGGGAGGGAGGGCACAGGGTCACTGGCCCAGGTGACATAGTCAGGCTCTAGGGGGACCAATCCCTCTGTGAGCCCCAGTGACATGTCCACCTACACACAAGGAGAGACGCCGCAACACCTAGAAACAAAGCAAAGCACGCTTGCTGAGCCGACCCCTAAGAATACCCTGAGTCTTTGATCTTCAGCTCCAAAGTGACCATGAGACAAAAGCACATGGTAGAAAGTTTTCGAAACTAAACGTGCTTACAAATTTAGTCTAAAACCACTCACAACAGGCATTTATCCAATGTGTATGCTAAATGAGTGAATTCAGATATGGTTAGTTAAATTCTGAAGCTTTCTTTCCTTATACACTTGTTCTGATAACTATGTCCTCAAAGATCATTGCGTTTCTCCTAACAATGAAGCCTTTGTTGCTCTCCAAGTCTACACTTCATGGAGCCTAAGGGGACAGCCCCACTGATGAGTGACACCAACAGTGAGCTGGGTTACAGCTTGGGGTGAATCACCTCAGATTCCTTCTGAAGCAGGGGCGCCTCTGTTTCCTTATGGGGCAGTCAGAATGCAGACTGGTTACCCTCTCCCACATGCGTGAGTTACCACAAAGACACCCTCAAAGTATGCGGGGGTCTTATCTCACTGTCACCCCATCCCCACCACCAAGCAACGTCAGAGTGCTAAAGGCCTTTGTGTCTGCTGAAGACCAGCGGCCCCGCACATCTGCCTCCAGCACCAGGCACCCCCTTCCCTCTGCCTGCTACATCCTGGTCCTGGGGCTCAGTTACAGTCACACACTTCAGGACCACGATCCTGTCACCTAGTGACCAGGAAGCCCTTAGCCTGGGTAAGCATTCACTACAATAGGCTCGAGACAACAAAACCACCAAGGGGCGTGTTTGCCAGGGTCCCCATCGTAAGAAGGCTCGTGAATGAATTTCAGAGTGGACATTCTGCCCCGGTGGTGTTGAAGATATTTGTACCGAGAAGTAAATATTGATAGAGACGGCCAGTTCCTCCATCTCCGTGAACAGATGCTTCAACAAAAAGCATGCTTTCGGAGACGTGTCCCCTTTCACAGGAAGTGGGTACCACCATGATGTCACCCGGAGGATCCATCCTGATGATTAAGTCTTCGGATGCTTCCTCGGTGGCCACGTGTCTGGCGTCAGCAGTGGTGCCTCTCTTATGACTGCTGTGTTTCAGCTCAGTGATGACGGGAGAGCTGACTTAAGACCGCACCGCAGCAAGTGTTTGTTTAATCCTCAAAGTAGCTGGTGGGGGGGTGTGACACACATGTGTGCCAAAGAGCAGTGGGGTGAAAGCCGCTGCCCAGGCTCATCACAGTGACAGAGGGACAGTGTGGACGGATGCTGAAGCAGATGCCAAGAGCCTGGCTCCCCTCCAGTACCACACTGCTCTGCCCGGCACCAGATGGATCAGAAGAGAGGGGCGTTTCCAGGGTAACTTCCTCTTTCTGGTCAACCCTGTTTGTTCCCGGGGTCAGGGTTCGCTCACACAGGAAGAAGTCTGAGTGCAGGCCACTAGTGACAGTACAGGGACATTGTCACCCTCACTTTGAGAGTCGTAGGGGCTTCCAGGAGTTGTGCCTTGGGCTTCCTCAGAGAGACAGAGGACAGAGACCCTGCCACACTGAGGCAGGCTGGACAAAGGCTTTGCCTACACATTCTTCCCAGTGCCCTGCTCGGGAAGGTTTAAGATGGAGACCAAGTTTTACAATCTTGATCAGCTCTGATCTAAACAGTCTGGCAAACCCAGTCCTGGAGCTCAAACAGAAGCCAAACAGCAGATCCCAGGACACTCACAGTGTCCACTCCGGACCTGCCTCCTGGAGGGTGGAGCCCAGCAATTCAGCATCGGCTCAGGGCTCCCTCTGGGGCAACATCAGAATGTGTGGTAGCTGTGCTGCTGAGGCCCCGCCCACAGGCTGCTGGGAGGCCCTGGCAGCCCAAGGCAGGGCCTGTTCACTTTGTTACCTGCAGCTCATCCTGGAGCCGTGGTGTCCAGGTGGACACCATGGGAAAGGCTGCTCTGGGCCAGGTCAGCACAGTGCGCTGGGAGTACGGGGTGTGCAGAGGGTCCTGCATGAGGCTGGCCGCTTCCCCGGGAAACCCTGGAATGGGCACCCTTCGCATTCTGGACGACTTAGGCTTGCGCCTTCGCTTCTGCCCCTCCATTCTGGCCACGCCCTGAGCTCACACCGTAGCCTCTCTCCTCCACTTAGACCTGAAGATTCACTAGTGACTTCACTTCTGCACAGAGACAACAGTGTCAAGAAAGCAGGACTGGTGCGAAGCTGGCAGCAAGAATCTGCAAACCGCCTTCCTCAGGCTGTGTGGACCCAGCCTCTCCGGCCTGTTCACTCATCTTTCAGCTTCGGACGGCGCTAGCTGCCCCAGAGCTGGCCCCATGTCCACGTGCACCTCCAGCATCCACACACGGTGACCACCAACCCGCTCTGCTCAGATGCACAGCCGCATCTTCTAATGTGCCCCAGATTCAGCAAAAGTTCAAAGCTGCGGTTAATTCCTACTTTATCCCTGCCTTCCGGTTTCTTTCCGCTAATAGTGAAAGGAAGAGCTAAGGACTATATTCACGCCATGTGCTCTGTTTTTCTGCTTTCTCTGTGCCCGAGGAGGGGCACTTTCTCATATGATCATCTCCAATGATCATTCTTGCAATGAGTGGTACTCAGAAAAATATAACAAAGTGGTTTTCTTTACACTAGGATCTGAAGTTTGTGCCTGCTAGAAGTACTGTCAGTCTGTTCATTTTGGTCCAGTGTCAGGAGAGACTTGCTGGGGTGCCTTCCACTGTCCTGTGTGTGGTCTCTCAGTCAACACAGCCGACAACCCACTGGAGCTCTGCAGTGTCATGCCCCCACACACACACACACACATGCACACACGTGTACACATACATGCAATACACATACTCAGGTGTACACGCACACACATGTACACACATGCACACAAGCACACACATGTGCAGGTACACATGAAATACATATGTGTAGATACACATGCACATGCATGTACACGCACACATGTGCACAGGTATACACGCACACACATGCATGTGCACACACGCGTACATGCATATGCAATACACACGTGTACACACACATGTATACACACTCACAGTTCCAACGGTGGCACCTTACTTCAACTGTACTGCAAACTTTCCTTACACGCAGTCACATAAAACCCAATGCCTTCTTATTGGACCTGTTTCCTTCAGCTGTTTTCCCCCTGGAAACTGCCCCTGTCACACTTTGCCCAAATTATTTTATACTCTGTTCTCTTCTTTGAACGTCAGGACTTCAGGAAACTCTTCCTGTTTCTGTCACATGACGGTGCCCCTCCTCACTCTCCCAGCACTCTGTGATGTCCACACCACCCCAGTGCACCCTGGACCATCAGCCCAGGAGGGAGCCATGCAGCTCTCCATGGGGTCCCTGCTCACCCAGGAGGGCACAGAGCAGACCCAGGGGACATGCGGAGCACAAGCGGTGCTCAGTGTGGGAGGAGTAACCCCACACCCTAATTCCATGATCCAGGGTGGTGGTACTTCCGTCAGATAAAAAACAACATTTGTGGGTACTCTCAGTGAGAAACAAAGAGGAAGATGGAGCTAAAATGCAAAAACAAGAGAAGTCTGCCATTGCAGATCCCTGCCAATAATTGAAAGCTTAAGTCGTCACATGGATTTAAAGGGCAGACAGCCCCTTAATACTAATGAGATGAATTTACTGCCCCTTAGTTTTATATGAAGCTTACCTGAAATGGAAAGATAGATTAACTTACACAGCCAGTCAAAATTTTTGCATTAGTAGAGATTTCCAAAGTGCTCTAAGAAAGGACCAAAAATTATTTATACGGGTCTTTTAAATATAAATCTACCAAATTAACTATACTTTTTGAAATAATAAAAATGATGATGTAAAGATATATCTTATAGTTTAAAAATGTGATTTTCTAAGGAAATTAGATAGGAAAACTGTCGGTCTTCCTTAATGCCATACTATTTGAAGGCTGTAGGATGAAGGGCAGAGTGGAAAATCCCTAATAATATAATCACAAATGATTAGTAAACATGAAATTATGTGATCTCCCTGTAATCAAAGAGCTGCAAATTAAACAGGAAAACACCCCCAGCAAATGAGCACCTAATACAACGTGTCATAATACTTCAAGCTACAATAGGACAATTGTAGTGAGCATAAATTAATACAAATTTGTAGACAATAATTTTCCAATGTTTGTCAGGCATCTTAAAATGTTATTAAACCCTGTGTCCACTAAGCTGTCTTAAAGACACATTCAGAACTGTGGACACAAGTCATAAGGAGCCAGGGTGCTGTGATCCCTCAGGACGTCTGTGTGACTGGCTGGAAAGAGGCACCTCACCCCTGGTGCACAGATCATGGCTCAGCTCTGGCCATAAGCATGGGTGCCCTTGGATTCCCACTTTGGGGTCCTCACCGCGCCCACTCTGAACAGCCCTGGGTGGACAGTCCATCATTTACTCAGTTTCACAGCTCTGTGGGGGAAGCCTCCATTAGCTCCTATTTGAATACATATGAAGGTATTGGGTAATGATAGGAAAGCCTTATGATGAAACATTACAGCCATTAAAATTGAGACTTTAAAAGGTTTCTGAGACCGAGGTGAATGATAGATAAGGGACATGTTAAGAAAAGTCAGACTCTTCTATTTCTATATCTAGGGCTGTCACTCCCACATTCAAATGCAGTGTGGAGACCGAGACAGCAGCGCTGTTTGCTAAGTGGATGAGTCAGGAGTGTCTCCTGCACCCCAGTAGACCTCAGCCAGGCATCCAGAGAGAGCTCACAGCCAGACTCAGGCCAGGGAGCAGCTGGATGGGGACGGCTCACGAGGATGCGCAGAGCTGTGCTCCAGGCTGCGGGAGGCTTGGCAGGGACGCGGACTGCAGGGACAGCTGGGCATAATGTGCTCCAGCCTGGGTCTTGTGTGCAAGGTCTGAACCCCACAGAGAGAAAGGAAGCTGTTGGCTGAACGCCCCCAGAGCTGTCTCGGAGCCCGGGAAACCAAGCAGGGCTCAGCAAGGTCCCTCTTGGGCTGCCGCTCTGGGTCTTTGCCTTCTTCCCTGATGTGGATCCTGACCCGTGCTTCCTTCTCAATCACTTCCAGAGCTACATGGCGGGCTTACATCATGCTCGTGTGCATAGAAAGCTAAGGGGAAGCACCCCAAATAGATCTGTGGCAAACCCTCTAGGACTCCTTCCCGAGCCCAGGGAACAAAGACTGTCACTGATTACTGCAGCGCCCTGGCAGGCACACACGTGTGCAGCTGTGGGTCACTATCACTGGTGCAGCCCCTCCCCTTGCTGTGGCACAGCTGCGACCCCAGGCCATGATGAGGGTACTTGTCCCACCAAACCCTTACTCTGTTTAGTGTCCATGCAGGAAGAAACAAAAACAAAGTGAGGACATCTTTCTAGTGAAGCAAAGCAGGGGAAAAGGAGAGGGAGCGTCTCATCGCTTGGACCCGTGGGTGTGGACACCCCGTGAACCTGTCGTGGAGGGTTTGCTTCCAGAGTGGCGTCCTCACACTGCGGCTGACAGCAGCGTGCGGGGCTGTGTGAGGCCACAGCACCCCAGGGCCCGGCGGTGTGAGTACCCTGGTGGGTTACGGCACCCCTGGAGCAGGGCCCTCGCGGGACAGTCCACGGCTGGCATGCTCTGCCAAGTGTGCCTGTGTGCAAAGCAGCTGTGCAAGCTTCTGGCCTAACCACTAGGTCTACAGCAATCAAGTAACCATGTGGCCAGGGCTGAAAAGACAAGGGAGGCCACAGGCACCAAGGATAGACCCAGCACTTTGTGGGGCAGGAGTGCACAGTTGGCTCCATCTCAGCCATCCCTACATTCCACAAGGAGCGAGGGGCACCATGGACTGAGACCCCCGTAGGCAGAAACAGCCAAGAAGGGTGCCCTTCTTATGACAAATGTGCATCACAAGGCCCAGCACCACTGGCTGTCACGTGTGGAGGCTAGAAAAGCTCCTCTCTCGGGAGGAAGTGCGGCGGTGACAGCAGAGGCTGGACCAGGTTGAAAGGAGGTAACATGAGAGGACGAGCACTTAGCTGGGATGAACATGTTACGGCAGAGAAAGCAGAGCTCAGTCATCACTGCACACTGCGGAAGTCAGAGAGGAGCTGAAAAGCTCCCAAAACACACTGGAAATGACAAATGCTTAGAGATGGGAATCCTAGGTATCTTAACTTGATTGTTACACATTATATACTTTCATCTATTATCACATTGTACCATAAGAACATATAAAATCATTGGTTTTCATCTAAAATACTTTAAAATGCACGTGCATGAATCTAACAGAAATATGGTCCTTTAAGGTCTTGCCAAATAGCAAAAAAAAAACCCTATATACTAGTTTATGTATAAATGAATTTGTATGTACTAAAAATAACTCAGACTGTTGTAAGAGAAATCAAGACAGTTTTCTTTATTTTTTATTAAATGGGAAAATGAGGCATAGAAATCAAACCCCCTGGTTTTCCTTCCAGAATACTGCACAAAAATTACAATGTTCCTTAGAATTAGCTATAAAGTTTTAAGTAGCAGACGAACTATTGGAATGGTTTCCACATATCCTTCCTCTGTCTGAGGAAACACCATGTTGTCCAAGGTACCTGTAAGACGGAGGCGCCATGCAGGTTAAAGAAAAGCATGAGAGTTACCTCACTGTCTAGTCAGAAGTCACTTCCCAGAGACACTCACAAGAACCGAAGAAAAGCAGAGCTCCACTCTGGAGCATCGACAGTGATGCTCTTCAGGGGATGTCCTGAGTGGGGTGTGTGTGCTGGGGCAGGGAGGGGGACAGAGAGAAGCGGGGAGCAGGAGGGAGGTCAGGGAGAGGGAGTGAGCGATTGCACAGCCACACCGGAGTGGGAGCCATCTCCTCCCTTCCCAGCTTCCCTTTCCTACTGGAGAGCGGACAGCAGGTAGGCAGAAACTACACTGCTATCCGCAGAAGCCCAGCAGGCCCTGGAAACTCTTCCTAACCTGCAGGCCACTGGGTCCTTCCTACTTCTCTGCAGCCCTGATGCCAGATGTCGGGGGTGGAAAGAATGTGGATCCATGAGGGATTATCTTGGTTTTGGGTCAAAAGGCTGTGACAGTGACCCTGCCCTAGAAGACCAGAATGACAATGCACAGGCCACCACCCTGGAGCCCAATTCAGAATCTCCCCTGAGTGAGGCTGCAAATGTCCCAGAAGTCTGATTCTTCTTGGCGACTGAATTTCTGTCACATATTTCTATTTTCAAGTCTCCCATATTCTTAACATAATGGAGCACATACATTTTAAGTCCACACTGGCACAGAACAAATGGCATCATTGAACACCTAACAAGCTGGACTTTTCCTACATAACACTTTGACTAATGGCTTTTACCAACCCTTTAAATAAACTTCCCTTCTCTACAGTGCAATCGATCTGTGGCCTGGTCCAGTTCTTGTAAGAGCTCTGCATGGGTTGATTTGATGCTCACCTGTCTCTGGCTCAAAATTCTTGGCAATTTTTGAAAAATAGACACTCTACTTTACCTTGCATATGCCTTAAAAATCATAAAAATTCTACTGGTTATGGAGATGAGGTTGTTTCACACTTTAAAGAAAATTGTAATGCTATTTTGAAAATTACAGTTTTAACTTAGAGCATGTCATGAGAATTTTTGTTAAAATGATTCTTTAGAATTATTTTCAGAAAATGATGGATCTAGGTTGGGAAGCAAGAAAAAACTACAAAAGCTAAAATGTTTGAAAGCAACAGAATATAAATCAATCTGTTTTTAAAGAGTTGATTTCATGAGTTAGGCATTACAAGACATTAATAGAGTTTTAACGTAATATGTTAATAAATTCACTCACATGAATCTCAAGAAAATAAGATACTAGAATAGGGTCATTCTTTATAATAAATTAAAATTAAAATTGAAACAAAAGAGCTACTATTAATGGAAAACTTACTGAATAAATAAAACAGGTCACAAAGAACAATCAAGGAAGCTGGTGATGTAGAGGGGAAGATAAAGATGCCTTCATATTGTAAGTAAATGCATAGAACTGGGAGTGGGTTCTCCTGAGAACTGATGGAGAAGGGTGATTTTTCATTCCGTGCATACACCATGCCTCAAAGACTCCTTATGGAGAGAATAAAGCTACTACATAAAAATACATACCATCGCGTTAAGTGATGAATAAACACATTATTCAGGTGAGATGAATAGAGCGCCATGCACAAGTCTGATGTCACTGGGAGCCTGAAGTGAGCAACACAGACAAAGGTGACTCCGTGGACTCTCCTGTCCACTGAAGAAAACATCCCTTCACAAGAAACAGTCAGGCAGGCAGGTGGGCAGCGGTCAACACTGCTTTCCCTTCCACATCCCCGGTGTCCTATCACACAGAACTTCTGGAGCTGGGGGGAAGCAATGCCCAAAGAGCAGATTGCTGGTGATGACCAGGAAGAAATGCATAAATGCGCAGTCCTTAGTCTCTGCTCTTCCCGCAGCCCCTCCTCACCCTTCACAGAGAGAGCTCCAGGTTCCATGCCTGCCTTCTTGGGTTGGGGGATCAGTTACAGGTGTAACCATAAATCACAAGAGGTCTGCTTGTATAAACTAAGAAAATCCAAGCGCATCAGAAAGCACAGGGCTGGGTGGGTGACTGACATGGAGTCCAGCAAACGAGGCAGATGCCCCGCCCCAAAGTGGGTGGCACCAGCCAATAATCTTGCAGGCTGTATGGAATAAAAAGGGAAAGGATAAGGAAGTCCTCCAGTCTTCTGGAGAGGATCCATGCTTTGCTGCATTCACCTTCGGACATGGGTGTCCAGGTCTGCAGTTTCTTCAGGCCTCCATCTCAACCCCTGCTCTTGACACTCAGGTGAGCACCAGACCTGACCTTGGGATGGTGCGGCACCCCTGATCCCTCTTGTTCTCCCGCCCTCATCTTCTTGTCTGAGTAGCTGTTGGGCCCGCCAGCTCTCCAGAGCACAGAGCCATCGTGGACTCTCCCTCCGCTGCCCTCGTCAGGTACCTAATCACTCCCCTTGCATAATTATTCATATGGTTTTCAGTATCAGTTCTGTCCCCCTGTAGAGCCCTAACACAACAGATTGGTCTGTATCCTCAGGCAGCCCTTTCCAGGGCCACACATATCAGGGTGGGAGTTCCACCTCAGCTTGGTGGACCACAGGTCAGTCATCCAAAGACACAGCAGGATCTGTGATTTCTTAATCTGCTAGAGATTTTCCAGTCCATACAAATTGACCTATCTCTATTTTCTGAATCCTCAGATACCCTCAGCCTCACTGGACAGTCTACCACCTTGCTATTTATGCCTGCTAATTTTCTCTTTTGCACAAACATTTACTTTTTCGTATGTGTACGCAATGCAGCAAAAGCCTTTAACCATTTCTCATAAAAATAACAAATACTCATGTTGAAGGGCACTGTAGCCTATAATTACAAAATGCAAAGTGGTGGCAGATTCCAAGCAAATTATTTAACATTTATCATGCAAAATAATTATGTTTAGAATGTATATCCTTTTACGTTTTTATTTTTCTAATTTTTAGTTTTTGTTAGTACGTGTTTGCCTTACACAATGACCACATCCATCGATGGGAGCTGGATCTTGCAGACAACACATTTCTACTCTTTGCATATGTAATACTGATAAACACAGTATAATGGCCTCCTGGAAACACATTACCATAACTGTTGGTTGATGCCTAAGGCTTTGCTTGGAAGCTGCAAGCCTGTCTTGTGGGGGACAGGCAACTCCTCAAACACACTTGTGAAGGCCACTAGCTTCTATTACTTTATAACACAAAATTAACACACTGTCTCTCTTTTCTTGATGAGGAAACTTGGCTTTTTCCACCTCTAGCTTATCATTGCATATGTCTGTGCATCAAATATTCATGAGCGTGCTTTCTTTCATCATTTGTTGGAGATTGCTTCACCAATCTTTAGTTTAAATTGGGTCTCTGTTATATTACAGATTCCTGACTTGGGCAAGTTAGTAATGATTACCTGAATAAATGGAAGACTTAGACTGCTGACAAAATTTTTATTCTCATATATCTTTACATTTACATACACAGTTCCGTGCTGTGGATGGACTGGTTTGACGTTAGAAATGCCTTTACAGATCACTTTGAAAGCTGCAGCTGAGACTGTGCAGCGTGTTCCTGGGCAGGTAGGTGGTGCTGAGGTTTGTGTCTAGATGTCTCCTGCAGCCTCATGCAGGTCGCCTGGAGTTTCCAAGGTCCTGGATGAGGGTGGGTGACTGCAGATTGAGGGTGTCATGCTGGGGTTAAGAATGTGACGCTGGGCACCCCACCCTGGATGTAGGTGGCCCCAATCATTATATTTGTAGCCTGGATAGAAAGAAAGGAACAGAAAATATCAGGCTCGCTGCTGGGGCTCCTTGGTACTTTTGCTGCCTCCTGTCGTGTCCACCAAGAACTGTTGTCCTTGCCACGCCCCTTTGCCAAGCACCCTACCTTGGAGCCAGCTATTATGAAGCCAAAACCTTCACATGTGAGCCAAAATCAACCTCTCCTCCTTTAACTCTGGGTGTTGGGCTTTGACTTATCAACAAGAAATGTAACCAAGTCAGGTGGTAAAACCAGCCCAGCCCTGGGACAGTGTGCCTCAACATCTAGGTCGCTGTCCCGGGCTCGGAACCTTGTGAGTCTACTGAAGTGCTCCTTGGGGCGGACGGCTGAGGCCAACAGGTATAGTTGGGGTCCTGGTCCCAGAACCACATGCTCAGGCTTCCAGGGAACCCCTCATGGGGCAGACAGAAGACTGATCTGTCCGGCTGTGCTAGTCTGGTGAAAATACAAATGTCAGGTTTTGGTTTTTTGTTTGTTTGGTTGATTTTGAGACAGGGCCTTGCTAAGCAGTTCAGGCTGGGCTTGAACTCACTTTGTAGCCCAGGCTGGCCTCGAACCCATTTCCCCCTGTGGGCGTGGTGAGACAAAGCTCTGTAGAACTTCTGCAGGGTGTTTGACAATGCTGCATTCTGAGTCCCCCAAATTCCTGTGAAGAAAACTTGGTCCCAAATGACAGTGTCAGCAGACACCAGGTCGCTAAAATGCCCCATGCATGAGTTCAGGAGACAGTGAACCTCTGCTGGCCCTTCCACCACAGGCAAGAAAGCCCCTGTGGAAGCTGGTAATCCACCTTGGATTTCTCCGCCTCCAGGGAACAGGGCAATACACTTGTCTTCTTAATAAATTACCGCCATGTGTAGTGTTTTATGATACAAACACAAATGCGCTGAGATAGCCAGAAAGGACATAAAGTCCTCCTAGCAACACAGTCACCCCCAACTCGGGAGCTCAGGGGAGAAGTGCAGTAGCTGCTCCAGCAGTTCAGGAGAATGTGTGTCACCTAACACAGTGCCTGGGCTGGAGGCCAGACAGGATTCAAGACCGGAACTATCTCCTCCACAGAACATAGTGAGATGGGGGGTACCGTTGGCCCCACATTCGGAGAATTTTGGTATAATTGCCTGTTTCCCACATGAGATCAACTTCCAAGAGCTCACACTGAAAACAGGTTTCCTTTTAGTAAGCTCCTGAGGGTTTATAATCCACAATCTCTCAGGATGGTGAAGCTGCCCTTCCCTCACCGTGTTAGGGGGTGTTCTCATTTTAGTTTTTAATTGTGGGTTCAGTAAATATCATCTTTCCAGTACAATTCCCTGTCTTGAACAGATCTAGAGAAAGTGAAAACAAAATCTACAGAATGGGAAGAAAATTTAGCCGACTGTCCCTCAGACAAAGACTTGTATGTAGAACATATAAAGAATTGAAAAAAGCAGGTCCCCCAAACTCAGAGACCCAGTCCGTAAGTGGGCATCTGGGATGAATATTCATTTCTCAGATGAAGAAATACAAATGGCAAATAAATACATGAAGAAATGTTCAACATCACTGGTCATTGGAGAAATGCAAATTAAAACAGCATTGAGATTCCATTTCATTCCAGAAAGAATAGCTACCCTCAGAAAATAACCAATAACAAATGTTGGTGGGGATGTGGGGAAAAAGGAACACTGCTCCACTGTTGGTGGGAGTGTAGACGAGTGCAACCACTGTGGAAATGAGCGCAGAAATTCCTCAAAAAACTAGATTGGAAGTCCCATTCAATCCGGCTATCCCCCTTCTGGTTATTTGCCCAGAAGAACTGAAACTATTGTACCACAGCAATATATGTGCACCCATGTTTATAGCAGCACAATTTGTAATAGCTAAATCTTGGAAACAATCTAAATGCCCATCCACCGCAGAATGGATAAAAAAGGAGGTATTTTTATACAAGAGAGCATTTCTCAGCTATGAAGAAGGATGAATTTGAGGCTTTATAGATAAATGGGTGCAATTTGAGACCATATTCATAAGCGAAGTAAATCGAACTCACATATGTAAATATCATATTGTTTCTCTAGTGTTAAAAAAAACAGGAATAATAAGATTCAAAATGTACAATAGACATTGTGAAAATGAAAGTTAAAGAAAGTGCTCAAAAAGAAAGAACCACTGGGATAAGGGAAAGGAGAAAAGAAAGAAGATAAAAGGTTATCTGTATATAGGTATACATATATGTATATGTGTGTGTGTGTATAATATATATACAAGATAGATAAGTATACTTCTAATTTCTGTAAGTTCGTCAAAAAGAACAGTTTGTGTTTGCATTGCTTGATTATTTTTATGCCTAAATCTTGTAATTTGAACAACTACTTTTAAGATAATGTGCAATATATTAATCAGTGTTGATTTCCTACTATCGTTTTTGAAATTCTGTAGTGTTTTTATCCTTTGTTTTGTTTTTATAATAAAAAAGAAGATAAAACTGTGGGACTCCATAAAAATGCAGGTAACCCACAGACTGCTTTCCACTGTTAAGAGGCTGCCTTGTAAGAGGGGAGGAACTGGAATTCGCCAACACACTGTCCCTGTTTGCAGGCTGCGCTGGCTTCTGAGAAAGAGAGCAGCCCGTGGACGGGGGTCTTGACCACCCCAAGCTCTCTCTTCAGACACCTTTTCCCTGAATGTTACTGGCAGGGTGGATTAGACACTGATAGTTCTTAAAGCACAGCTAATGACAGGCATATTCTTAGCTACTGGACACACATTGCAGCCAGGAATACGCAAGTGCTTATGGGAAGCTGTGGCCCCAGATCCCTGCCAATTTTCGGAAAGCTACCTATAAATCAATGGAACAGAAAGGCGTGATATTCTCAAAGCCCAACAGAAAAGGGGACAGAATAGAAAAAGGGGGGGGGACAACTACAATCAATAAAACATGTAAGAACTACGAAGTCCTGTCTCCCTGCAATCACACGAAAATGTGAAGGCTTATTTTAAAGACAGTTACGAATGTGTTTTAAGCATTCCCCAGTGCTTACATGATGCTGTATCTACTTAGGGTAATGTAGAAGCTGGTAGGCTCTATGTTGTGACGTCATTCTGTAAGCACTACTCTTCCACAGGATAATATGAGGGTCACCCCAAGGTGAGGGAGTCCCCGCTCCCACCCAGGCCTCCTGGAGTGCGCTTAGCAGCACCCTGGACGGTGGCTATGCTGAAGCCAGCACCCACAGTGTCCGGGTTGTTTCCTCTGGGACTCCTGCCAGGAGCGGGGGGCAGGTTCCACCTCTGCCGCTGTCCGCAGCTGTCAGCCACACCCTCTTGCTCCTCTCACGCCCTGGTGGTGAGTGGGACTCAGGCGTTGATGGGGGCACACTGCCCTGTGAGACACGGAACCCCTGAGTGTGCAGTGAGAGGGAGGGGAGTGAGCTGCAGGGCGGTGGAGGGAAGGGGGTAGGCAGGGAGAGAGGGAAACCTCTGTCCGGGGGGGGGGGGCGGGGAGGACAGCAGAGGGGGCTGCGGACTTGGAGAAACTGCTAACTTACATCCATGGGAAACTCTTTAATGGAACACCGGCACCTGCAGTTAGATGGCGCTGATGGACCTGGGTCTAACCCAGAAAGCAGAAGGTGACCAGACGCGCTCTCCTCTGTGTGTGGAGAAGGCTATGGAGAGGAAGACAGCAAACCTCAGAAGAAGGGAAAGTTGGACAGACAGACAGCGACCAGCCTGCGCTGGCTTCCACCTTCCTCTCATCTTGCTGCCCAGCTGTCCTCTACAAACGCAGCTTGGTGGACACCCTCAAACGTCTATGCAAGACTGCGTTTCTACGATGCAGGAGGAAGACGTCAGGCTTTGGTTTAACGAGCACAGAGATACATTTTTCCTGCCCTACTTATTAAAACAAACAAAAATGACACTCATGAAGAATAGCCAGCAGAGAAATCACCACGAGTGGGCATGGTGGTAAGCACGCCTCATCCTAGCCCTCTGTGAGGCTGAGGCAGGAAGACCGCAACGGCAAAACTAGCCTGAGCAAATTAGCGACGTTTGGAGACTGTTGAAAACGTGGTGGGCAAAGATGCAGCTGAGCGTGAGGCTCTGGGTTTTGATCCTCAGTACCAGAAACACAGAGAGAGGAAGAGAGACAGAGAGAGAGAGAGAGAGACAGAGGGACAGAGAGACAGAGAGAAAATGAAGACGGTACCAGAGCAGAGCTGAATGAGACAGGGTCTTGGAGATTACTACTTTCTAAAGCTCTAAGACAAAGCCAGTTTTGTTTCCTCAAACACGGTGAAATGTTTCTTGTAGTTAAACCATGTCACCAACTGTCAGTTTCCGGCCAAGTATCCTGATATTAACCTTAATCACAGAACCTGTGTAGACCGTTGAGGAGAAATAACCAGCTTAAAACCCCAGCAGACTCGCAGGCTGACACACACGTCAGCCAAGAAACCACTGCAAACCCTCCCGCAGCCTGGGCGGGAGCTGCACGCTTCCTCACATCCAGGGAGTACTGAGGACAGAGGGAGACGCGTCCGCTCTTGGGAGCACAGGGGAAGACGGAACAGGCGGTGCCGTGGCTGCTTCCTGGAGCCCCTGGACCAAAGCAGCAGTGGATAGCGCTCTCCCAACGGTCACAGGAACTCGTGTGCCGGTCCTCTCTGGATCACCGGTGCTGGCCACGCCACGTGGTCTCTCTCACACCATGAGTCAGGATGAGGCTGTAGCCTTCTGAAGCCGCCAGTGCACCTGGACCTTCGCAGCCAGTGAGTGACCCTGAGTGGACAGCCTGAGAGGCGTCCTGCCCGCCTGGGAACCAGCGCTTCTCCTGGTCTTCAAACCCCACACTAGCCAGTAGCGCTGTGACAGTTTGTGCTCTCAATAGCCTCACGCACATCAGCTACTCTCTCTCTCTGATTCGTGTTTTCTCTACTACAGAACTCATCATTCTGCGTTTCAGATTGGCATGTGTGTCTTCTTCATTAGTTATGCGGCTAAAACGTGTGTGTGTGTGTCCCTCGGGCAGACACAACTAAACAGCACCCCAGAACCTAATACATATTTTTGCATGATAAGTTCTCTTTATGCACCAGGCACCAGGCTGGCTCTGGGATACGAAGGACTGGGGACAGGATGACTGGGGACAGGGTGGCTGGGGATGGGATGGCTGGGGACAGGATGGCGCTGTTTCATGGTGGGGCTGTCTGCCCTGGTCTACTTCCCAGCTGCAGGGTGAGATGCCGAGAACCTGCGGAAGCGCAAGGCCGGAGTGAGGGTGGCGGGGCCATGGAACCCACCCGCCATGGTTGGTTGCATTCCGTGGTTCATCAGTGGAGCAGCTGCAACTTAAGAGCGGTGTAGCAGACACCCTCATTTGCTGGCCTTAATTGTGTGACTTTACTGACGCTGCTCAGCCTGATGTGTATCCGCTTCCTTCTCTGAAAATAATAGGGAAACGTGATAGTAGATAGCATAAAAACACGGCCCCGAGTGGCAGCAGCAAAGGGCGGAGGGGACATGGCAGGTGACTCGGGGCACTGCGGCCTTCACGCTACAAGCCATGTGGGATGAGGGTCCCCCTCGCCTCAGAGAGGACCCGGGAGAGCAGAGCATGGTCAGCATGGTGGGCGACGCTAGACCTGGGTCTGATGAAGCCGCAGACCTGAGGAGTGGGGGCCTGGCACCAAGCAAACGCACAAGGAAAGGCCCTGGCCTGTGAGGGCCACGCCCAGGCACCGCAGCACAGTCATGGGAGGGTGACGCAGCCGAGAAAGTGCAGAGCTCATGTCCCTTCCACGTTCCCGCTGTGGTCTGATGACCTCAAATCGGGCTGTGGCTTTTGATCTGGAAGAGGTCTGTCTTTCCAGACGATGTGAGCCGTTGGTGCCACGCCATCCAGGAAATGTGCCTGGGTCATCATTTTGAAACTGATCATCTGGTCTTGGAACTTTTCACATCGAGCTCTGTGTCCTGTGGTGACTTATGCTTACCTAGCCTTTGTGACTTAGGGCAAATTACTGAAAGTTTGACCTTGAGCTGTAAATTATGATACCACATTTTTAAGCATGAGAAGTTTTATTGAAAGAGACTAATCTCCTTCTGCCATGTATTTTAATTTTATTGTACTGGTCTTTCAGTCCTCTTTCTGTTATGGCTTATTATTTTACAGTACAGTTTTAAATGGTAACTATTTTTAACCACCTATTGAAGGGTTGAATAATTTTCCCTTTTAGAAAATTAGATATTACCATTTTTCTTCATCTTATGTATAATCATGGATTTGTACTTTTCTCTGTCCTTAAATTGATTAAGAATTCCTTCTTTAACAGTTTTAAGATTGCATATATTTCTGGCAATTTTAGTATTTCTATTTCTATATTAGCCTTTCTGAATATACTTATGTACAAAGTGCTTTCAATTGGAGTTTGGAAAAATTAGAAAAGGAGGCTCTGACATCTGCTTCTGCTGGATAAAATGAGGTGGCAAACACGCCCCCTTGTGTACCACAGAGCCCCTGGTTAAGCCTGAGAGCGGCCTGAGTGACCTCAGGCGTGATTCCTGCCTCGCCTGCCGCGTCCCCGCAGCTCCACGCCGCGGTCTCGCACTCCCGGACCTGAGACCGCAGACTCTCACAGGAGCCAGCGCGCAGCCCGTGAGTGGGAACTGTGGTTAGTCTTCAGCGACAGCGGACAGAGCACCCTGTGCCCTCACTAAGGCCAGGCTGACCACAATCACAGTCATTTCGAAAAGTAACGGTTTCCAAAATCATCCGCGCCCGGTCTCCCCGCACCTCCGTGGGCCGGGTGGATTAACTGCAGCGGTGTATTCTCCGGGTTCTGGACGCCGAGGTGGGCGGTCCAGCCAGCTGGGTCAGGTTCCAGGAGGGCTCCACTCCTGCCCTCAGGCCAGGGCTCCTGGCTCAGGCACAGGACCCAGCGACAGTGCCCAGCTCCACCGGGAGGGCAGCTGCTCACCGCTCCATCTGGCCCCTGAGGCCAGGGCACCGCCCGGGCTGCATCCGGGGAGGGGCGGGAGCGGACGCCGCGGTCTGTACTATCAGTCACCCCTCAGGCGACAGCCCCAGCAAGCGGGAAGACACAGGGCGCCGCCCCTCGTGCACATGCGCCAAAGCCTGGTTCCCGCCCGAGCGCGCCACGCCTTAGCTGTGGACACGCACGCTCCACACGTCTAAGGCTAAAGGTGTGCTGAGGTCTCCACAGGAGACGTAAACAGATTTCAGAGATGGGTCAGGGTCTCGCGGAGGCCAGCACTGTGACTCCCGTCCACGCACTCCCAGGAGCGGCCGGCTTCCGGCCTCCGCCCTGCCAGGCGCAGCTGCCCCGGCCAAGGCTGCGTCTGCCAGGCCGCAGCGGAGCGCCGCGTGCGAGGGACTGTGCGTGCATCCTGGTGTGCGAGGTCTGCTGGCGGGTGGCGTGCTCAGGAAAAGTTCTCCTCTCCTCTCCTCCCCTC